>CM057820.1:13142257-13457257 GCA_030067965.1 Latrodectus elegans
GAATAGGTATTAGTATAAAGTTCTCTCTCTCTTCTCCGCCGCCGACAGCTCCATCTTACTTCATAACTTCCATTACAACTTTATCAGAGAGGCCGATTTGTTCTATTAATCTTTTCACATCTGGCGCTCGTTGTGGAATCATCTTTTACTGGGGCTCACCCCGTCATATTTCCCGCCTTTTTCAACACGCACATTCTGCTAATAGCCTTCTTTCGTGATATTTACCCACGGATTTTTTCTCCTTCTCTTTTTAAACTTTTTTTTTATCGACAACGCTCATAAAGTTCAATTTGAATTTTTTTTTTCAAATAAATCTTAAGGTTGTGTTGAAAACTGTAGTATCAGGTGAAAGATTCGAAATAAATTGTGTTTTTTCTTCTTCTCCCAAATAAAGCGCTTACACCATGTTGAAAATCTGAATAATTGTTCTTTAGGTTCAGGTTATTTTTCTGATAAACATTATGAAGTATGTATATCACACTTTGATAATACTCAATAAGAGGTTTTTAATCGTAATTTGCAAATAAGACGCATTCAACTTGTATATAGCAATTTATAATATTTTGTTATAAATTGATGTAAAGAGAGTATATATATATATATATATATATATATATATATATATATATATATATATATATATATATATTATATATATATATATATATATATATATATATATCTCTATATATATATATGCACACACTTCCTTTTATTATTTTTACATGAAAATGCTGAATGTCCTCTAAATTTTGTAATTAATTGTAATAGATGTTCCTTATATTTTCATGTCCCAATGCACAGTTTTCAAACAGCGTTGCGAAGAAAAAAATGCATACACTTTTTTTGTTTGTCCCTTTTTGTTTATGTAGTTAAACTCAAATGACGCATAAGATTTAAAGTGGACTCCGTACCATAAGCGACCATTTGTGACATATGAGCCTAATGGATAAATGATGAGTCTAAACCAGTGATTCTCAACCCCCTTTGGACACTAAAAGGGTGGGGAAGCACATACAAGAGAATATATTATTAAAAAAATTGGTTTACTAATTGAAAGGAAAGGTAATATACATGCAAAACAAAATACATTTTGAAATAATATTTAATAATTAACTTATTAAATTTTCATTAATTTATGGATTCTCAGTATTGACAAATTAAGAATCCAGTGATAAAAAAGTACCGGATTCTTAATACTGATAATCTGTGTTGCCAAAGAAAAAATTCAATATTCTTATTAATTTGTAAGGTTTAAAATTAAGGTGGTAGTGTAGATTTAGCGCCAAAATACTCAAAATTCTTTATTATTGTGTGCATTTTATTGTATGTGAGTGAGAGAGGGGGGGGGGAGGAAGTCAATCAAAATTGTGAGATACCTTAACGATAGTTTTAATTTTGCAAATTCTAATTTTCCATGGTTCTCCTGAAATTCGAATTTTGCGATGTAGCTATAGATTTTTACGAAAGCCTAATAAATGTAATAAGTAGTAAAAGAGAGAACAAATATTTTTCAAGTTCGATTTTAGTAACTATTTGAACAAAGAATATTGTTAGTGATGAAACACATTTTAATAAATATTAATGACTAACCATGTTTTAAATTTGAATAAAATGTAAGAACTAATTAGTTATTTTTCTTTTGTAATCATACAAAAGGCATGACAAAAATGTTTTGGTGCAGCTTCATTTATTAAATTGACCCCAAGAAGTTTACCACACACTGAACGCACTTCTCTGTGCGTCAGTCATGTCCTTAAAACAGCTTTGCCAAATTTCACCCGGGTTGGTTTGGTTGGCTTTTGTGACCAATATCCAAAAATGAACAAGCTACACCAGATAGCTACACTCTTAGTTTTAAGCCCTCAGAATGTTCTCGTCACTATCAAATCTGTTTCCTTTTAGCTTTATTTTTGACTTCATGGGGATATAAAGCGAAGTCACAGAGAGCAAGGTCTGTCAATAAAAAAGGGGAGGGGCTTGCAGTAGTTTCACTCGAGTAGCGGTCATATACACGGTACATACTTTGGCTCAATGAGCTCTATTATTGTCATGGTGGAGAAAAATTGTTGTCATGTCATAGTCATGGTGGAAAAACCATGGGAGTCTTTTCTTGAATTTGGGCCAAATTTTTCATGGGCTTTATGACTTTAAGCAGGCACTATTAAGTGAATCAATTATATGTGACTGCCTTTTGAGTTTTCAAAATGTCACATATTTCCCTTCTTGATTTCTGAACGACACCAGGGCGTGGTCGTAGTCTACTACAATGTTCGGTCGTGGATGGGAGGATGTGGAGAAACATTACACAAGTGTACTTTCTTCTATGCACAGATCTAATTTTAAATCACGCATAAAGTTATATCTCCAAACTGCTCTAGACAACCATGATTCTATTAATTCGCACTTAAAAGTATCGCTGCTGATGAACAACTGAATCCAGAGGGGTGGTGATAGGCTCAGATGAGTATCGGCGCCTATCATGAAAGCTTGAACATATCTGAACCTATAACTTCCTCAGAATTTTTGTTGTGAGTCATGATTGCCAAACTTTTATAATACCCTTTGTATATTTTTAAGTACATAGTAAGAACAAATCATGCTTTCTACTTAAGAAGTTCAGCATTTTTAGGTAAATAGCATTCATCGTGATTTCTGTAATTAAGAACAAAATCACAACGATCAATACAACTAAGGGCGTAAAAGTCTAGCATCACTTTTACAAAAGAATTTTTTAAAATACTATTTTAAGTATTAGTTTTATACTTTTTTGATATTAAGTTTGTGAAATAAATACCATTTCAAAAAATTCAATAGGAATCAAAGTTAAACTCGATTTCCAGTGCTTGAATTAAATTTTATAATTTAATCGATGTCGCATGCGCATTGAATTTACATTTGCTCACCATTTGCGCAATCACAATAAATGATTTGAAATCTCAAACTGAACTTGATTCGTAAGTCCCACTCATTTATATGGAATGTGAGTCATAAATATATAATGCCACATCGCAAGTAACAATGGCATTTAGCAAACCTTTTCTTGAAATAACCGGACTGATTTTTTTACTGGTGCCAGTTAATGTGACTATCTTTAGAGATATTATACATAAAAATACTTGTCGATAGTATCAGATCATTATGAAATTGTAAGCAACTTTATATTACTTAATAAACTTTATTTTATGATAATTAATATAGTTCTATTCAATAGAACAAATAATTAAATAAAAAATATAGATTTGTGAATATACAAGTTGTGTTTCTTAAAATATTTATTCTTTTCATCTTGTATGTAATATTATAATTTTATTTTAATTATCAACAGTTCATATACATTATATGATCTCATACAATAAATTTAAAAATTCGTGATACGCAAGGTTCGAAAGTATAGGGTAGTATTTCAAGATTTGTAAATAAAACACTTGAATTATCCCGTATTCCATAAGAAAAATTGCACACGTTCGCTTACTTAATGGAATTTTCTTTAAAAGAAAATACAGCACACCGTATCCTAAAAGCAACCCCTCCCCCATGACACCGTCTCCATTCTGAGAGTCTGCGGTGCTGATTACAAAGACGGAAGATGAAAGCGCAGGAATTATTTTTCTAAGTGGAAGTCTTGCATTTCGTCGGGACTATTAGGCTGATGAGAAACCCTCGTTTGAGGGGATGAGAAGCATTATACGGCGGTCGCAAGATTGCAGAGCAAGTAGATATAGGCCTTTTATGAGTAATCTATCATCAATATGGGCGATTAATAAACTTTGGATTTTCATGTATAATAAAGGAAAAGTATCATTTCTTTTGAAAATATTATTGATGCAAAATTTCCCACTTCACATATTCATATGAAAATTAAATTAAATATCAAGCGTGAAAGAAAAATACATGTATATATATATCGACACACACACATGAAGACACATATATATACATGTTCATATACATATATACAAACATGCAATATATATATATATATATATATATATATATATATATATATATATATATATATATATATATATATATATATATATATATATATATACCGAAAAAAGGAAATAAAAAACTGTTTGTCGGTTTAGCGCTGATACGTTACAGTATTTTTTAACATTGAGAAAGCAATTAAATTAAAAAAGCTGTCGATAGGTGGCACTTCTTACAAGTAAAACATCTAAACTGTAAAATGGCTTTACCAAGAAAGGCTTGGTCAGTATCTTTGTTCATATACATAAGAAACAACGGAGAAATGGATCAAGAGCATAAATATTTATAATCACTAGTTTCATTTGCATATATCCCACTAAGGGCTGTTCATAACAGAGCCATATATATATATATATATATATATATATATATATATATATATATATATATATATATATATATATATATATATATATATAGATAGATAGATAGATAGATAGATAGATATAAAGATATATATATAAATATATATATATAGATAGATAGATATAAAGATATATATATATATATATTGCTATTTTTATGAGCAGAACAATGTAAATTTATAGAAAATTTCAATTCACCGTAAAGTAATATAATCTGGCTGACAATCCATGAGTCGCTTGTTCCAAATTTTTTGAAACTTGTAGTTCGGTACGCAATATTTAAATATATATATATGCATAATTTTTAGAAATATGATAGTTATGTACATAGACTTCATGTTATGTCATAAAGGTTTTGACCTTGCGTAGTGGCTAATTTAATTGCCAAATCCTCATTTTAATAACCTTAGAGAAAATCGCCTTCAAGTAGAAATTTTCATGTACGACGCTTGAGAAGCCAAGATCCCTATGCGAATTTGAGTCAGTAGGTTGCGTCTTTTATTTTATTCAAAGCACTACAAAGGTAAAAGTGCGACCATGTTCTTAACTTCTCCGACTGAAAGCGCCACCAAAGGATCCATTCCTTCTATTTTGACATCGATTTAATTTTTTCCGGACCATTGCATTCATGGTAACTGTTCGGCGACCGACCACAGGATTTTCGATTCCACAGATTTTACAAGCATTTACTTCGCATGTACTCAGTGGGTCTTTGGCGTCATTGGGAATCGAACCCCGCCCTTTCGGATAGATAGCCGATGCCCTAACTACTAGGCTACCGCAGCCAGAAAGTTCTGCTTGCTGATGAGCCGCTACATTTTGACTGGACCACAGT
Source organism: Latrodectus elegans (assembly GCA_030067965.1). Lineage (NCBI taxonomy): Eukaryota > Metazoa > Arthropoda > Arachnida > Araneae > Theridiidae > Latrodectus > Latrodectus elegans. The sequence goes on from CM057820.1 coordinate 13,147,451, forward strand.
TGGAAAAGATATTAATCCTAAATATAGTTGCTCTCCAGGCCTTTGCTGACGACTTCATCTTCGTAGTGTCAGCTGATAGTGAAAGGAAACTTGGACGCGTCGCTACAGAAGCCCTTAAGATTTTTAGCAACTGGATCCATAAGCATAACCTGGGAATTTCAATTGAAAAATCAAATTACCTCCTATTCACAAGACTGCAAAGTGGACCGCAAATATTTTTAAATAACTTCAGAATAAGGAGAAGCAAGAATATTAAACTTCTGAGTGTACTCCTGGATGAAAAGCTGAAGACAGCTTAAGTGTTTTTAGAAGCTTTGAGGAGCGGTAATTATCAATGTCACCCAGTTGTATCTAGGATTTTCAAAGAATTCGATTCCCTTGCTGGCGAGGGTTATGATATATTGTTCTGTTGGATCCCTGGTCATGTGGGTCTCGACGGCAATGGAAAGGCTGATGCAGCGGCTAAAGCTGCATCCGATCCACTTTTGCCATGTGTTCCCTTATTTGATGTGAGAAAGGGTGTCAAAAAACTAGTATATTCTTTATGGGAGGAATCATGGAACCTGCAGGTCAATAGCAAACTCCATGTCTTATTTCCATCTATCACTCCATTATCAATTTTACCCTTATGAAGTGCTGATGTCCGTTTGACTCGCCTTCGTATCGGTCACACACGTCTCACACATAGGCATTTATTTCTAAGTGAGTTGAATCCGTGGTGTGAAACGTGTGATGAACCTTACACAGTATATCATATTTTAATCTCATGTCAAGATTTTAACCATTTACGTTTACACTATTTTAAAACTGATATTTTAACTTTATTGGATTTATTGGGAGATCCACCCCATGGAAACTTATTTGCATTTTTGAGAGCTGTGGGTTTCTTAGATTTTATTTAAATGTATCATATGAATTTTGATATATATTTTTTTGATTATTTTCTCTTTTTATATTTCATAAGAAGATTTTAAAATTATATTTATTCTGATTTTTGTTTTTTAAATGTTGCTTGGATTTTTGAAAAAAAGAAAAAAAAAAAAAAGAATAAATAAAATAAAAAGAAACAACTATAATCTTAGACTTGGCGCAGCTTGTCGTTTTTGGACCTTATGCCAGAAAACCCAACCAACCAACCAACCAACCTGGATGAAAATTTGAATTGGTCAGCACATATCAAACAGCAAGGTGTCAAAGTCTTTCACATTCACCAGAAATTACTTAGAATAGCTGGCTCAACCTGGGGATTATCCCAAAAACAGCGTATTGTACTGTACAAAACAGTGGCAGAAAGAATTCTAGACCATGGTGCAACACTCTGGGGAACCAATTTTCGGGTCAAAAATCAGCTATTACTAGACAAAATACAGAGAAAGTTTCTGCTTAATATAACTGGAGCTTACAAAACAACATCAAAGGCAGCTTTACAACTCATTACTGGCATACTCCCCTTCATCTCACCATCAATACAGAGGCACAAATAAAACAAGAAATTAGGACCACAAGCAGTAACATTATGGAGACAAGAGTAGCTACGCTTTCAATCCATCCAGGAATATTCAGAGTTGATACGATTGTCAAACCTAACACGGAGTACAACCCTACCCTGAAGAAGCATATTTTCATATTGAAGTCTGCCATATTTTCACTGACGACTCCAAGATGGAGGGAGGTGTAGGAGCCGCATTTGTCATAACACTGAAGGATATCATAATCCACAAGGAAAGTTACAAACTGAATGCCAATTGCTCAGTCTTCCAGGCGGCGCTCTTTGCAATTAAGCAGGCTATTGAGTGGGTTAGAAAGCAAGAACAGAATTGCCTCGTCTGGTCAGATAGTAAAGCAAGTCCTTATGCACTTTGCAATCCGAAAGCCATCAGTCCTTTAGCCAGGCAAATTCAAGAGGAACTTAACAACCAACAAAACATCTCCCTCTGCTGGATAAAGGCTCATGTAGGATTTGAAGGAAACGAAATGGCTGACCGCCTAGCAAAAACTGTTGCTTCTTCAGATGAAGCGGAAATCCATCTCCCTCTTCCTCGGTCTTACTTCAAAAGGATCAGGAAAATTGCATTAATTGAGGATTGGCAAACTCTGTGGATCAGAATACCACCGGACGCCCAGTATACTCCATCTTGCCAAAAGTGAATTTGAACCAACAGTGCTGGCCAAGACAAATAACGATTTTTGTAACGGGACATAGACCATTTCCAAGTTACCTGCATAGAATAGGAGTACCACTCACTGATAACTGTGCATGTGGAGAAGAAGGTACTCCAATTTATTAAGCTAAAACATGCCCCATCACGAGTTCCTGGCACTTTACTACCCCCAGTGACAATCTGAAAAGTGTCTGGCTCAAAAACATCACCATCAACAAGGCTGCAAAGCTAAAAATTATTAACCTTATAAACTTTCTCCTTGAATATAGGGACTTATTAATTCCAAAGGAATAGGAGGATAATGATGCCCCTGACAGTGATAGACTTCACCTGGAAGAGGATGAGCCGTAAAATCCGCATACTCCATCTCACTCATCTTCTACATTTAGACATTTCCCTCTCTGCCTGTAACATTTCGCCTGTTTTTCATCTCCTTGTATATAGTTCATTATTATTTGTTTGCTATTTTATCACCATCATTCCAGCGCTCTTACTTAATTACTTAATCACAATTATTATCATGTTGTATTGACCCATTTTAATGCATTATGTATAACCTATCTAAACTTTTTTTATATATAGCTTAGAATTTCATATACCTAACTTACTTTGAGCCGATACACCCAACTACCAAATCCATATACTAAATGCATTAATTATTCATTAATCATTATTACCTCATTAATTTGCGGTAAGTCCAGGTATATGTATACAATTCTGTTTTTATCATTTTTAATTTCCTTTTGTTTTTTCATTTATTTTCTTTATTTCTTATATGCATGCAATTTTATTTGTATTTTATATGCCTGTCTTACCACATCCTGCCATGTATTTTGTCATACACCTATTTTGAATGCTTCTTACGTGTCTCCATGTTAACTCTCAATTGCAATCCAATTTGTGTTAAATAGTATACTTTACTACCCTCTTTACTGTGTAAATGTAATAATTTTCAGTGTCTCCATATGATTGCAAGCATAATTGTATTGTCTTGTATGTACTGTGTTCCGTTTTCTTTTCTCTCCAGCGAGTCCATCAAATCTGGTAAAACTCTTTCAGGGTTAGGTACGGGGTCCTCTGCTGGTGTTTACTTTACTTTACAGCCAAAGAGTTTTATAGAGTGTGGGTTTTTATTCCCCCACCGTTAAACATAATGAGACGTTTAACCGTTATGACTATCCAATATGCGTATCCAAAGTCCACCGATGGCGGAGAGGTTGGTGCCCCTCACTTTGAAGTAGTACGAGGTACCGGTTATAAATCCTGCTTTGGTCATGGATGCTACTTTCTTTGTGTTTGTATTTATTTCTCCCTTCGCATTCGGGGGTGAAGGTGGCACACCCACAGGGTGCACCACTGCATAAGATGTCCTCACCTTTGCCCATTACAGAGCTGAATAGCTACATCTTAAGGGCAACCGAGCATAAGAAAAAAGATGAGTACATGAATAAGTCTTTTCTAATGAAAATGTATTTGAAATATAGTTTATGAAAACACGCAAAAAAAAAAAAAAAAAAAAAAAAAACGATTTTTACATATTATACTGAATTTACTTCAAAATACTTTTACAGCAACTGCAAGATCCTAAGTATTTTAAAATTTGAACGTAAAACTATAAACTTTATAGCAAGACGATGGAATTGAATTGAATATTTTTCACAAAATTGTAATTTAAGAGAGGTTAAAAGAAATTCAAAAATTTACTTTTGAGAAAAAATTACGAGTTACTCACATGAAAAAGATTTAAGAATTTGAATTTTTAATATTAATTATAATAATCCAGTTTTAATTGGAAAAGTTTTGTTTCATTAGGTGCAAGAGAAGGAAATGTATGGTGTTTTCAAAAATGACAATGTAGAATAAAAAACAGTACAAAGTCAGAAAGATTTTCAATATATATATATATATATATATATATATAATCACGAATAATTTAAAAGCAACAAGAAAAGCTCTTGCTTACCAAACCACACATTTACACTTGTTCATCAAAGTAGTTTCTAGCAACATTATAAAAAGAAAAATAATATACTACAACAAAAAACAATCGATTGAAATAAGACTGCAATATATCTGCATTATTTGGTACAGTGTGTGCCTTCTCGCAACATGTAGCAGCATCAATCAGAATATAATTATCTCTGGTATAAGGGCTCCGAGTGAAGCAAGAGAGAGTTTTCACTCCCTCTTCATTCTTTTTCTCTGGGAGCATGCGCGATGCTCAAGCAACACCTCGCGCTATGATTCAGGATTTCTCGCATGTATATATGCTCAAACCTGTTTTCGTGTGGCATAAGAAAATTTCAATCACATTGGAATATCCCTGACGGAATCACCAATAACGAATAGTTTCATCAGCCATTTTTTTGATTTCTGATGCATATTTCATCACATTACACAAGTATTACGTCTACTAATTCCATTGCATACATATTGTTACCCCTATAGAAACTAGATTTACATATGCAGCGCTTTCAAGTCACCAGTTTAGTATTCTGGACAATGTGTCATTTTTCTTATCATTTTTTTTAATATTTCATTTAAAATAGTTGCTTTACTGTCGTTAAGTTCGCTTTTCTGCTTTGAATGATGGAAGCATCTCTTTCCTCTATGGACTAGCCTCGTGCCTGGAATTCATTTCAAAAAGCAATTTCTAGTTAATTCGTAAGATTTTGTGTTATTTTCTAAATGAGACTTTTTTCATGCGGACCCTATTCATTGCGCAAAAAAATAATAATAGTAATTTATTGTATAACTGAGAACAAGTGTAATTAGTGTAACTTTTCCTTATATTTAAAAATAAAAAACGAGATATTTTGTGCGTGTGTATATATATAGTAAATTAATTTTATTTCAATATCATTAGAAAATATGTAGCATCATTAGAAATCTTCAATTATGAAAAATGTTTCTGGGGTCTAAGATATTTTAAAGAAATGTTTCTTACTTTAAGACTAATTTTTTAAAATATTGTCTTAAATATAATTTTTAGATTCGAAATCATACTTTAAAATAAATCAGTAATTACAAATTATTAAGAGTTATACTAAACAAAACAAAAAACATATAAGCAAAACGCTTATAACGAATGCCAGGTTAAATCAACAACGAAGAGATCTTCATCCTCTAGATGGTCCATCCCATTTGAATAAGAATCATAGACCTAACATAAAATATGCACGACTGCGGAAGACTTGCGATTGATAAATGCAGTGGATAGCACTTCCAGATTCAGAATCAACCACTAACACCGTAGAACCAAATTCTAATGCATGTGATTTTCTCACGTGGGATGTGTGTCATATCCACATCAAGGCGAAAATCATTTCTGGAGATAGGTGGTCCAGGGCAGAAGACTGCCCCCCTCTCAGAGGTCCTTAAATAGCCCTTAACGAGCAGTCATCCACCCGTGACCTGTCACGACATAAGAAGTCTGATATTTTAATCGAAGACGTCACCGAGACGTTGTTTCGTGACAGGTAATTGACAAAGAGCTTCGACATTCCAGGGATTATTCCCTTCCCTTTTCCATTCGTTTTACCAGCCGATGCGTCTTCATTGCCATTCGCGCGCGACTAATTAATGGTTTTCGACCTTGTCTCTTTCATTTTGTTTGCTCATCCATTTTATTAATTCGTCAAATTTATGTGCATCGAACTGTGCGAAAGGAGGAGAATCTGTTAATTGGATAAGTTAGCAGTTTCATGAGATGATTTTGTTATTGACATTTGACTACCGATGTCTATGTTATTTAAGTCCAAATTCGCTTTATTGTTATTTTTCCAATTAAATTTTGAGTTTGTCTTGAGCAGGAAAATAATTCTATTTAGTGAATAATTCCTCTTCAAGAGGAAATTCAGAGCTCATGGCAACAGTTAAACAGTTATTAAATATATATTTCATTTCGGTTTGGAAAAGTCTCGTGCAATTAAACCTCAAGTTAATATGAAGCCTTTTATTTTCCTCATATATATATATATATATACATATATATATATATATATATATATATATATATATATATATATATATATATATATATATATATATATATATATATATATATATATATATATACATATATATATATTAAAGTCTTGATTTTCAGTTAGAGATAGATTATTTCATGCAAATTATTTACATCAGAAATTTGGCGAAATAAAATATGAAGTAAATCTGACCCCATTTTAATGAACAAGAAAGCAAGGTGCTTTTTCCGTTATACCCCAATATTATAATCGCGTTAACAGATTATCGATTATTAATATACGGTAATCGATTAATAGTGTCATAATTCCCTTCTTTAATTATAATTAAAAATTTTTGGATTACTTAAAAAGTTTCATTTACACGCATACATAATATATGTATACCTATGATGTATATCTAACAGTTAATTTTAATCGATATTAATTTTTATATATTTCACTAATTAATTAGCTTATTTACTTGTAACTCATACATCAATAGAAATGTTTACAATCGAACTTTTCTACCCCTCAGATTTCTTACTCGCTCAGAAATTTTATATTACACCTATAATAATTTTTCCTTTATATTGTTATCACCCTATTTTCTTAGAAAATATATTGTTTATTCTAATTTAAGTACCTATTTATGTTGTTGTTTAAATAATTTAATATACATATACAACACCTCAATTTTAGTTTCGTATAGCATATTAAAATAGGTGTAAGATAGATGGAAACACATTTTCTTGTGCAAAACCAGTTTTATTTTATTTGAGAGAAATGAAATTGCCTTATGCCCTTCAATTTAATTTTATGGCTCAAATTTAATAGATAAGAACTTCACTTTCATTTTGCTGCTATCAGTTTTGCACTTTCAAGAGCTTAGAGGAAGAGGAAGATAACATTACGGAACTAATAGCGCGTTACTATCCTACAATATTTCCCCTTAAACCTCTTCATATTCACATACTTGACGTTCCGGATAACCGAAGCTAATACGCATTTTGTATCAGGAGGAAGCGAATGTTTTAAAAAAGACCACCCTGTGCTTATCAACTTTTACATCCGCATTAACAACTTTTGCGTTGTTATGAGCGGGTAATTTGTTAACGAACCCTCCCATAAAATCATCGCAACCGCTGAAGAAAAGAGCGCCAATCGATCCATGGACCAACAGGTTAAAATCTTTTCGAAACGAGAAATTCATTCACTGAAGAACTTTTCTTCATTCCCCCCTGGTGGATGAGCGGGGGTGGAATCAGATGAAGACGCCGATAATCGGACTCTTTAATATTCATCGGATGCGGTAAAGAGGTGAGTGATGAGCGGCTCGACAATGAAGATGTCGACACCGGCTGATTTTTCCGAAGACAGGATGTTCAGACGTCAACATTGCGCGCGGTCGCTCCTCCCTCCTTGTTCTTGACTTTCCGTGCGCAAATTGACGGAGATCGTTTGCATAAAGTACTCACTTGTTTGGAAGAGTGACTCATGGCATGCTGCGTAGGCACGCTAACGGTTGATTAAAAATATATAATGACTATAATTAAGTCTTATTTTATTTTAGCTATAGATTTTTGTACAGATTGGAACATATTTTTTTATTACACCTATACTTTTATGAAAAATTTGAAATAATATTTTGAAAGGCATTCATTTTTCAAAAGGATATATAGGATAGTATTTTACTTACCTTGATGTTAAGAAAAACTCTTAAATTTGGATTGTAAAGAATGGAGCCCTTTTTAAAATAATAATTCCTATTTCAACCGGTTTTGAAAGATACGCTGAAAATGTTACATTTATGCCAGCCAATCTAAACAACAATTAACATGCAAAACTCTAAAATATTAAAAGTTTTTTTTTAAAAAAAATATGTAATATTTGTTCACAGTTTTATAAAATCAATACTTACTAAATACAATCACATAATGTCACCGGATCTCACGATATTCAATTGTCATCAGATTTCCCGAGCTTCAGTTTTTAATATCGTAAATTTAATTTTTCAAAAAATCCAAATATATTTTGGTTAAAAACATACGCATAATTGCAAAATTTATTTAATTCTAATCAATTAAAACCAAGTTACCAATATTTTTGTTTGAGATACATATTTCATGATAAAAATATATTAATACAAAATTCTGGAAATACACAATTAAAATTTTCCTAAAATGTAATTTATTTCAACAGTATTTTGCTATTTCACTTCATTTAAATGTCAAAAGTACAAGACAGTCAAAAACACGACATTTTAATAACATATTCTTTGATTATACAATTGATTACTATGATTTCAAAATGTATTTTTTTCTATCAATTACATTCAAGTTTAAGCATCAAAATCTTTAATAAAATCAATAATAATAATAAATATAAAAATTGTTAAAAAAGTTCAGATTTTACATTACTTTATAAGGGAAACAAATCTATATGATGCATAAAAATGTGAGAAAATAAATGTAAAAATATATAAATTTTATTACAAATTTGAAATGTATATTAAATATTTTTATGGTATATTACATATATGGTACCTATTTGGTGCACGTATTTTGTAGCATGATAGTAATATATTAAAGAAGCTTCCGTTTACATAGTCCACACATTTTTAAATATGCTTGATTTAGATTCATGATATAATTTTGAAAAATAAGGGCTAACAAGCAATTGCTCAATGCTAAATAAAGGAGAGTTAAATGATACGTCATTCAATGCATGAGTGGGGGATGAGGAATTTTCCCCTTTTCTCCAAATAGATTTATAATTATGGAAATAAGAAAGTAGTATTTTTTTTTTTAGGAAGTATTTTACTTGTGATATTTTTAATGCTTTAAGAATCATTTTTACTCATAAATACGCGCGACGACTTTGCTGATACAAGTTGCAGCAAAGTCGACTCACTCTATTTCAATATATATATATATATATATATATATATATATATATATATATATATATATATATATATATATATAATCGTGCCCCTAAATTAAGGATAATGCAAGAGTTCAGGCAAAGAAAGAGACAGAAGCAAAACAAATGCGACTTATTTGTAAAGTCTATTCATTAAACAGAAGGTAAAGAGCAAAAAAAAGAAAAAAAAATGCTATATGTTTGACATTAGTATAAAAAATTTCGATTTTTACTCCCTGAAGCAAAGACAGATTTGGAATTTATGTAAATAATCTCCTTAAATTGTTTGCTATTTTTTTTTTAACAAGAGTTGATTTGAAAATAGGTGCACGGAATAGAAAAACAAAACATATTACGATATGCCGTGGTCTCCTTTTAACTATAGATAAATACTATTCGTGATTTTGAAATTTCGATCACAGTGATTGCAATTTATTTAAAATGCAATAAATACTGATTTGAATTCTCTGTAAAGTTGCTTATGCCACGAGACACTCTTCTCGTTTTGAATTTTGTGGTTCTTACTTCCTTTTAAAATTATCATCTGTTCAAAGATGAAAGGAAAGTCAGAAAAAGGAAAGTATTAACACAGCACCTTCTTTCTCCATTTTAAAGTACAATTTTTTAAAAGAGCATGACGATAATTTCTAATTATTTGTATATTTTTGAAAAAGCACCGTTTTTAAGTATTACAACATAGATATTTGTATTTTACATTTTGTGTTGATCACTAATATATAGAATTTAATTATTCGTGTGGTTGGCAACTGGAATGGGCGTTGAGTATTTCAAGTGGGGAGTGTCTGGGGAAGTGAAATCATGAGGATGACCTGGGACCGGTAAGGGATCCAGAAAGGGGAAAAAATGAAGTTGGGGGTTAGAGGAAGAGAGAACTGGACATGTGAGTTTTCCGTTAAGAAAAGCCCAGACCAGGAGCTGTATAAGGTGATATTATATTGAACTACGTAACGCTATGGATTTGAATTCGGATCATCCTATTTGCCTACGAGGTCGTCCCAGCATCACGAAAGAGAAAGAAGAGACGAAAGAACTCATGTGAACAACACTGTAAAATTAATATCCAGGGAAACGCGTTATCATATGGTTCTCATTAGAGCATCTAGGCCTAAGCTTCCCCTACGTGTTTTGAACACGCGTCTCCAGCTATTACCGTAACTGAAATTTGTACTGAGGTAAATTATTTAAAGATTTTTTCCCAGCGGCGAGCACTTGGGTGAAGGAGCCTATGCCACAATAAGGCCAGAAACTGCTACTCATTCGTCCAGTGGGCACCTGTGAACCAAGTCACGGAGGCGAGTAGCTTTGCCCACGCCATACCACCACAAACCCGTTTATAGAGTGAGCCATATTCATACATCATCAACCAGAAGGAAAGTCAGAGAAACACAGAGAGAACATAGAAAGAAAGTAACATCCATGCCCGAACCGGGATTCGAACCCGGGACCCACAGCTCAGGAGACAGGATCGCTAACTACTCAGCCATCGGTCGGTAATTATCTAAACATTTAAAGCCACTTTGAATTCTGTAATAAAGAGTACAAATTTTATATCAATAATAAGCCGGTGTTAAAATGTTATTGATAATAATGAAGCTGACTCTCCATTAGATCATGTTGCTTATTTCATTCTTTGCCATAAACTTTATTATTTAGTATGAACCTAGGATTTTTATTAAGTGTCTATTATACTAATTACTAATAACCTTGTTTCCGACTTCTCGTCAATGGATTTATAGATATGGTCTGACTGCGTCAAATCTTACGAACCCATTAATAACATTTAACTAACAGAGCTTAGTGTCATTTGAAATGGTAAAAATTATAAGGACACTTTTACGAGAAATATGCTGATTCGGTTACCTTGTCTCTGATCGGTATCTTTTAGCAGACTGGAACCCACAATTTAAATTGTATTTCGGGGACTACAAACATCCATGCCCAACATAATAATTCGAACGCATGAACTGTTGAAACGAAGACCAACGCTTAACTGAAGAAATAAATCTGGCCGCGTATGAAAATAATTTCAAAATTTAATCCATTCAATATTTAATAACTGCATAATTCAAGAAAAATTTTTCCACTCATATTCACATTCGATTTGTTTTTACTTAATTTATGAGACCTCTCTTTATGTTGAAAATATTGTTTTGAGATACAGATCATTTTGAGGCGCGTCAACTTTTATAAATTTAACGGCAGAACTTTACATTTTTCACGTTGAAATTCCCTTTTCAATAAGCTATTTTATCAATTACTTTATAGTAATTCAATATTAGATTTTTTATTTGATAACTAGATAAGATTTTGAACTAAGTTTTGGATTGTGATCGTTATGTTTTAAAGTCTCGACCTTCATGTTTCCACATTTAAATCGAAGCTTCATGGAGAAGTCAGTTTTTTTATTCGTTGGATTTTTATTTATTTTTCTTTACCAAATAAGAAAAAGACACTTAAGTTAATATCCTCAAAAAAAAGGGGGGGGGAACGAAACCCTAAAGGATGAAATCCCCGAAACATCTAAGTAAACACTTTTTCTTTTTAAAATCTAAACTAAGCAAACAGGTAATAAGTTAGGTATAAAGAATAAAAGTTCATTGAACTAAATGATTTTAAAATGACTCACAGTACGGCGGACACGCATCTAGTTAATTTAAAATAAAAAAAAATTTATGAAACTTTTGCTACAATGTTTTAGTTTTAAACCATTTTTATTTTTTAATGCTAAAACAACAAGACCAGTAATGAGATAAACGCTGCTGTTCACTGATAACTGTGGGATCAGCATTATCCACTGATGGATCGCTTTGTCCATGTAAGATGAGCCGAAGAGAAAAGAGACTGATGGAAGACGCGGGACGACGTGGCTTTGGATAGCAGCAAGAAAGCTACAGGCCGTGGTAGTCTAGTAGTCAGGCTTTTCCATCCGGAATTTGAGTTTGATAGCCAATGACCCACCAAGTGCATGGGATATGCGTACTCGTTTAATCTATGGAATCGAAAGTACCGTGGTCGGTCGTTATGCAATTACCATGGGTGTAATGGTCTGGAGAAAATATCCTCCCTCTCCAGATCTAAGTCGAAATTGAAGGAGTGGATCCTCTGGTGGTGCCATCTATCGGAGGAGTCTTAGAGCAAAGACGTACTTTCACCATTGGGCTGCTCTGGTTTGATTTTGCATAGGCTAGCGAGCTCGGCTTGTGTGTAGAGTGTCATAAGTAGAGTGTCCGGCCAAGTGTCATAAGAAACAACAACAAGAAGAAGGCTGCTCTTTGGCCCAAGGCTTTAGATCTCCTTTTCATGTTAATATAATTAAGAAGTTAATTAGCGTACAATAATCGTATTAAGATTCATGATTATTGAACGTTAATTAAGCGTTAGTCATGATCTGTGAATAGATATTTTATTAAATTACGCTTCTCAGAGTTCACATAACTAATAAGCTTAAGTTGATTTACAGGCACTGTTGCATGCAGAAATACTATGTAAATATCACTTCAAAAGAAAGTTTTCTTATGAATAATATTTTATAGTTTATAAATGTGAGGTATGAAATTGAAATTCGTTTTTCAACATGAATTAGTGAATCGGTTTTTATCAAATACTTGATTTAAAGCATTTAACAATATTTTATTTGAGGATTAAAAAGAAAATTTAAGATGTGAGCATCAAATAATTATTTAAAAATATCTTTCTAAAAACCAATCAATTTCTTAATTCTAGTTTTTGCGTATACTATTAACAGGTATAGCTATAAGGTTCTTCCTTTGAACTACAGTTCAATTGTTCATAAGTTCAATTCCGACTTAAAGGCTGGAGTTTTGTCGTATTCCAGAATAAGAGCTATAGGTCCTTGTGAACTTAGTTCTCATTAGCAAAACGTGAGCTATAACAAAAACCAAATTCTATCTATATTACAAAAATCATTTATTTGTTTTTAGCTTTTAAATGTAATTAATAAGGAAACAGTCTTACAGTTATGTTCATGTGTAATTAAATTAAATATTTATCAAAGATATAAATATGCATTATAACTTATTATTCATATATATTTTCAATGTATGTGAAATATATACATTATAAATTTTATAGAAATTATCTAAATAATTACAAAACATATTTAAGTAATTAAAAGTGCCAATTTTTTTTCAAGGATAACGCACAACAATATTGACTAAACTCAATATCGCAACTACACTTTGAAGAGAATCGATAAATATTACCTATGAGAAATAAAACTTTTAAAGGGATCTATAAAAATTACATCGCGTTTTTTATAATCTCACCACGAGATCATTTAAAACAGTATTTGCTTAATTTATCAATTAATAAAGTGGCAGTAGAAACACCAATGCACGATGAGAGTCTCAGGTTACACATTTATGAATTTCGAAAGCATTAATGGGTCCTGAAATAGAAATTTCGCAAAAGCACGACACAATTCGTTATGAGACTTAAAGAGAAATCTTTGGACAGTGCCCATTCAATCGGTCATTAAGTATTCAAAAGAGGAGGACCACGCTGCTTAATGGATAAGGATAAACGTGAGGATTTCCAAAACGGTGCCACCCCGTGAAATATGTAACAGGTGGCAACATAATCTCAATTAAGCAATTAGCGCATAACCCGTAACAAATGCCCTAATGGTCGAGGGAGAAGACTGAAAATGAAATATTACTTCCGCGCAGTTGACAGGGCGCAGTAATATCTCTAAAAGCTCTTTCTCGCCAAGTGGCGACATATTCAAGCATTGGGAATGACGATAAGGTCACCACGAAAAGACGATTAGTGAGCAGCTTCGCGGGCATTCACTTTTCAAGCCACGGCTAGATGCAAATGAGGATTTAATTTTTAATCTGCTGTTCTACTGGAGGCTTGACTGTAGCGAAGGGCACTGCGCCTTACATGCTCAGAGAGTTACGAACCCCACATGAGCATTTCCACTTACAGCTGCTGATAGCGAAAAACATAAGTGCAGAATTTAGAGGGGATACATTGTCAGGTACAAGAGATAATAATGATGTTTCACCTACAAAGTTAGATCCAATGAGGGTGTTTTTCTTCGGGCGCTTAATGTTAAATCTTGTCATTGAATCATCTGTTTTGGTTACGCGTCATTCTGCAACCGAGGGAAATGTTGGTTTATTATTTTTTTTAGGAGAAATATAATATAATAGGAAACATTAAGGAACTATATATATATATATATATATATATATATATAAATTTCATCTTTTTTCACCCTATAAATAAAATTTATTATTTTACTTTATTCGTTTTATTATTTTTGAGACATAGAAATTTTTGAAGAGCTGGTATTTGAACAGTTAATGCTGGTACTTTCAACTCAACAGCTTGTATGGGGGTATATATATATATATATAGATATATATATATATATATATATATATATATTTATATATATATATATATATATATACATATATATATATATACACTTCTAAAATTTAAGCAGGTTGCATATGTATTTATGCATAAAATAAAATCAATAATTGTATACAGAAATGAAAACAATATTAAATATTTGTAAGTTATCAGATAATGACATATTGTGGAGATTTAAACAGAATTATATATACAGTGAAAATAAACACCATAAAATGAAAAAAGGACATTAATAGGGTATGTGATCCCCCTCATCTGTATACAAAGTTTACACCTTGTGACCATGCTTTCAATTAGGTGATCAACCGCAGCAGAATTAAGCAATAGCCATTCTCCTTGTAGAGCAGTTTCCAGATCAATAAGATTGGCTGGAGGTGGGAAACGTGAAGAAACAGCATGGTTGAGAGCATCCCAAAGATTTTCAATAAGATTAAGGTCAGGCGAATACGCTGGCAACGCCATACGAGCAATGCATTCACTCTCCAAGTAGTCATCGACGATGTCTGCTCTATGGGGACGTTATCGTCCATTAAAACAAAAGCAGGGCCAACTGCTGCAGCGTGCAATCTCACAATGGGTTTTAGGACTTCATCTCGATACCGGACAGCCGTCACAGAACCTCGTTTAAAGATATGCAGATCGGTGTGATGATCCTAATGAAATCCCTGCTCACACCATAATGCTTCCGCCTCGAAATGCGTGATGTTTGGGGATGTTTTGGGGCTGATTGCGTGTTCTTTGCTTATGCCATATATCCTTATACGCTTGTCATCTGAATCCAGAGCAAATCTTGACTCATCAGTAAACATGACATTGCCCCAGCCAGACACAGTCCAATTTACATGATCCCGGTACCACTTTAATTGTGCCTTTCTTGATTGAACGGATAAAAAACACAAACTCGAGGTACCCGGGCGTACAGTCCACTAATATGTAATCTTCGGCGTACAGTAGCTTCAGATATCATTTTACCAGTGGACGTTGTAACCATAGATGTCACACGTGTGGAGTCACTCTGTTATTCCGCTTGGCTAAATCGCAATATATCGATCTTCGGCGGGGTAACTCTTGGGCGACCAGCCTTCGGTCAACTGTCTCTGTGGTTTGGAATTCTTCCATAAGTGTGAAATTACAGAATGATGAACGCTGAAGATATGAGCAATATCTGAGATTATTGTCCTGCTTCAATGCGCCCCACGGCACGCCAGCGCTAAAAATCTTCCATTTGTCTTCTGGAAGTCACAGAAACACCTATGTCTTCAAAACAAATTGTAAGAAAGTTTTAAACACCTTCTATTAACACTTACAATCAACTTCTGTAACCCTTCATAAAGCTGGTATTTTATAAGACTGCCCTTTTGCATATTTCTTGACATGAAAGTGCGATTGGCTGATACCTAACATATTTGCATACTTCCATCTACCTCTGAAATGATTTGCATCCTCTTCAATTCCGATTGGCTTCCGGAAATTGGCATTTTCCTTTCCGTGCTTAACTTTTGGAAGTGAGTGTATACAGTCAGTGATCGGTTAACGAACAGTTCGGACTGCGAACAAATTAGGCAACGAACACTTTCCCGAAATATTTTTGTGTTCGGTGTCCGAATACATATTCGGATAACGAACCAAAGCAAACACTTCTAAGCTCTCGGAGGATGATGTGCAGGGTTGCGAAAGCAAAATGAAAAAAATTGCTTATCACCTCTCTTGAACTATGTTTCTTGCCAATTAAACTTCAAAATTTCACACTGGAAAAAAAAATTTTTTTCCAATAGAATATTTATAATTAAAGTAGTTCTTCGGCTTGGGTTTTGATTTCAATTTGAGAGCCTCCAAACGCTAATTCATTCATTGCCTCATACGAAGTCTTAAATAACGAATTTCAGAAGGCAACATCAGCAATGCTAATCACTTTACAACGACAATGATATTAATTATTCCTAGAAAAAAAGAGAAAAGCACTCGACATTGGAGATGTTCGAAAAGGAGAAGGACTGATTAATATGCAAAACTATAAGTATATTTTATTTTTTCATAGAAAAGAACTTACAAAGAAATTACACATCCTTTTTGAAATTTAATTTTTAGTGTCTTTAGAACGAATAAAGCAATTTAAAAAAATCTGTGGTTGATTGATGATTGTTAACGAACAATTTAGATAGCGGACATGGGATTGAAACGGATTATGTTCGTTAATCGATCTCTCTCTCTCTCTCTCACTCACACACACACACACACACACACATATATATATATATATATATAAATAATGAATTATTATGAATTTGAATCAGTATAATATAAATAAACTAAAATTGATTATTTTTTAAAACAATGTCAAATTAGAGGTAACACTTTATTAATATTGTAAAAAAATTCATTTTAATTTTATATATTTTTTAAAACTGAAGATAGTATTAATGTTTTAGTAAGTAATTTAAAGCACTCGACTGCTTATCGATTTAAGAACTACAAGGAATAAGTTCTAAAGGAGCAATCATATCACCAAAAATGTAGATTTTAACATTAACAGATTATGCCAATTATTTTCATGAATCATGTAAAAAAAATAAGTGCAACATTTTGATTAAAAAGAGGGAAAAAATTATGTATTCTTGTTTTTATATTATAAATACCACGAGAGTTTCACACCATACACAATAGGCAGCCTATTCGCCGATAGCTGTTATAAGACATTTTAATAATGAAAAAACTCTTAAGCACACACTTTGATAAAGTTGCACGTAGAAAGCAGAAGCACGACATCCGTCTGCTCAACTGAGACCGGTACCGAATCCATAACATAATGACCAAAGTACGGCCTTAACGTTAGGTTGTTCCAATCAAAGGCGATGATTCAGACGTCCTTTGAATCCGCAACCTTCTGATTTGGAGTCAGGTGCATAATCAGGCTGCAAAAAATGGCATCACTTAACTCCAGAATGGGGTAACTTGGAGGCAAACGATTTAGACAAAAATTATTCCTGGTTTACTATGTTATAGGAGCTTACTTGGTTATTTAAGGAATTATGCTAGGAATTTTTTTTTATCTCAAGATACAATCTGAAACAAGCATAAAGACCTCTTCTTAGTTCCCAGAGTGACTTTCTGATATTTTGTTAAAGTCCTTATTAGCTTCACAGAAAAAACGAACCCCTTTTCATGGCATAAAATATTTGAAAACTTTTTTAAGAATGCGTGACAATCGGATTCCATAAAGTTAGCTCTGGGACTTCCGAGGGCTGTTGTAATTCCGAGAGTAATTTTCTTAGGTTGTAGCATGCAAGGGAGGAAATCCAGAAAACTACAAAGCATCCACCCCTCCCCCACAGACATACATACTCAAGGATGAAACGCAATATCCATCCCCTGTCATCTTATAGTAACTGGGATTGAACGCAGGACATTTCATTCTGAGGAGCATTGTCCAAACACAAGGCCCCACGAAGACCTAATTTAGTCTTTAAGTATATTTTAAAAAGCTAATGAAGGAAGGGGGTGGGCACCACAGATTACGATCTTTTCTACTTCCAATTTTTTAATATTAAACGCTACAGATCTCTGAGAAAAAATATGCCTTTAAAAATGAATGGAAAGTGTTTCAAAATTAATGCATTATTAAACTTATTGATGACTCGTAAAACTTCCTATGGGCCAGTGGTAAGGGAGAGATTTTCGGAGAAGTTCCAGATTTGAATTCAACCCTAATTGAAGAATAGACACTGACATTGGGCTTTTGGTTTTTGCATCTACGTGTGTCGGAGTGGGCATTTTTTCCAGATTTTCTCTTGCATCTTTGAAAAGATAGTGAATGTTTCAATGTTTTACAACTGCCTACGATATTAAGTTGTTTACTGTGAATATCGAATGAAAGTCATGGTGGACTGCTTGCCGACAACATCGTTCTCATTATCGGAAGGTAGTGAGTTCGAATCCACACTTAACTAAAGGTCCGTTGAATTCATTAATCGTGGCATGTTAGAGAAGTTCAGGTTGCAATGTCTTCTAAGAATAAAATAATACAACTGATGGTGATAGGTCAAGCATTCGGGAGTCTTCTGCTTAATCCCTGCTTCTAAATTATGAAGATTCCCAACTCTTGCAGCTCCCACCAAACTGGTATTGCTCAGTCAAATTAATTGCGATGCACTTATTTCAAAAATTTAGTAAGTATCACAAACTGTTTTTCATTATGCACGATACCTAATTTCCTATTGATATATAAATTAGGTAAATAAATACTCTGCAGAATATTTTATGCATTCTAAAAATTGAGTTTCGGATGAATATCTTATTTATGCTGCTAATTTTGATATAATGATAACATAGAAACTTCTTTTCCATATGTCCGTCTGATCAACCCCTTCAGCGATACGAGAGGCGAAGTTGAAGGTGGTTTATGTATACATATCAGCAGTGCTGGCGATATGTTAACGGATATGTTAACAAGATTAAAGTACTCGCCCTTCAACTTGGGACTAGATATTTTGAACCTAGGCCAGGTGACAAGGTCACACCTGAGCTTGTACCCTCCGCTCCACATCCACGGCATACCAACGAAGGACTTTGGACATCACACATTAACGTGGACACGTCTCCAGCCCACGGAGCTCCTGCAAACCAGTGTGGGGGGAGGGGGAGAAAAAGGTCACCCTCCCAATCACTGCCCGCAGCAAATGATGCTTCACTTTGCTAATCTTAACGGAAAGCGGCGTGAAGCTACTGAGCCAATGGAGCTCTGCAGCATCTTGTACAGAGGGGCACCCATTGCTTAAGTTGCAGGGTGTTACCATCTTATCCCTGAAAGTGAAAGGATAGAGAAAAATACACAGAGAGAGAAAGGAACATCTATGATCGAACCAAGATTCGAACTCGGGGCCTAATGCTTCAAAGGTAGAGTCTCTAACCACTCCGCCATCGATTGGCTCGTATAAATATAAGCATGAAAAATAAAAATGTATATTTATATTTTTGTATACATTATTAAATATTTCTTTTAAGTTTTTTTTCAAATATTTTAAATTGAGTTTTATACTTTTTGTGTTAGAAGCTTCTCTATACATCATCAAATTAAATTGTTTTTAATAAAATAATTTTTAACTAATTATTATAAGTTTAGATTTGAAGAGATTTGACAAGACTGTTCCTTTTCTACCACGAAAACTATAAAAGTTTCATGGTATCCATCATAAACTATTGCTCTATCACAAGGTAGCCGTCAGCACCAAGATGCATTTCAATCCATTTATTAAATTAGTAGCAGATCGAGGAGAAGTCAAAAAAGTTTTTCACCATTTTTCGAGGAACCTTAAAAATATAAACCATGAAACGAAGCAAATGAAGGAACATTTTTCTTACTTCCCACGCCATTACCCACGCCTGAAGACGGTTTGTGGCTTCTAATCTACGGTTTGTCTGTTGATTAAAGTGCCAGAACCCGTTAGCGTTTTGCTTCGGTAGCTAAAGTGAATGAGAAATTACCTAATGACGCTGAAGAGCAGATTCTGCTGCGAGTTTATTTAAAGGATTTCGCAGGAAGTTTGACATTGAAACCCAAACAAAAGCAAGAAGATTAGAAGTATTGATTGGTTTTTCAAAGGAACTTTTTCAATCAATGAATAAAGTCATTTTAAGGTTTATTTTTGATTTGCCAATTTTGTTTTATTTACATAAAAAAAGTGCGCAGGGAGTGGAATTGATTTGTAATGGTTAATGTGATGACACATATAGCTGTATTTACCTATTATTATTGATTATTTATTTGTATATCTTTTAATTGCTGTTTTCTGTGTTTGGATAAACTTTGGTTGATGATTAGAACTTTGGTTGAACACACGTATTGATGATTAGAACTATCATCTGAATAATCAGCCATCTATTGTTTTCCGCGTTTAGTCACTTATAATCCCAACTTTGTATGATTATATTGTAATTTATAATGTTGTTGCTGTTGGCGCGTGATACCTAGGCTGGCGTTATGGGGTGCGCTGCTCCACTTTTTCAAGTGAACCATATTTTTCGTGTAGAGTCCAACTTCCTCAGTACACACATACCATAGGTACCCGTTTATAGGGTAGGTAACCATTCATACAAGGAAAGGATAAAAACAGGATAGATAGAGATAGAAAGTACATCCATTCCCAAATTGGGATTCGAACGCAGGACCTCCCTATCCACAGTCAGGCACACTGACCACTAGAGAAGTTGGGCCACTGTAATTTATAATATACGCCTTACTAGATTCTTGCCTGCGAAAATTTACTGAGCAGTGACCAACTAACCAGCATCGATTAAAAATATTTTTAATTTGGTTGTCATATTGAATTGTTTTCAATATTAATGATTGCCTAAACTGTGAAAAAAGCACTACTCTATTACAAAATTCGGTATTATTTAAAGCTCTCGATTAAATTAAAACGCCGCTGTTTCTTCGGTATTTAGCAGGATATTCGTAGCATAAAATTTATGGACAAAATTGTTATAATTTTTATAATCAAAAAATTACCAATAAAATTATCCTTTTAAAATGATATTCTAGCGCAGAAAAATGGAGACTTTTCATGTGAAATTCTTGGCAGTCTTTACAAAATATTTGGCGACGAATCTGAACCCGATTACAAAGAGTGTTCAAAAAATCTAAATTTAATATTCTTTATTTTGCTTTGATATGAATTTAGAATTATTGACTTGTGGCATGTTTCTTTTTATGAAGTTCCATTGAAGTAAATTGAAATAGGATGTGCCATAATTGACTGAGTACAAGCTTTATCAATATGATGATTTTGGTTACATGATTTTAAGTTTGTAAAGGATATAAAATCAACTAGAAATAAACAAGAGAAAGAAAGACAAACCCGAAAAAAAAATGATTCGTTACTATCGAGGATTTATGTCTTGAAACTCTTGTATTTTTTCTTAAAAGACATTTCAGACGATGGTGATTTTATTTGGATTTACCGGGGATTTGTATTACTTTTTAGTTCCTTTTGAACCTTAATTTCCCTAGAATTAGAGCGAAGCACGTTTACTTCAGTTAACCTCCTAGTAAAATGCAACTCTAGACCCGAATGGTTAGCATTCTTGCCTTCGGTTTATCAGTTTGTGGGTTTGATTTTCACCTCGATCATAGATGTTTGCAAAGGCTTGAAACAAGGACAGGAATCTAGGAAGGGTTTAAACTTCAAGTACCAATCTAACTAGATAACGCATGCAAAAAATAACCATTGAGCGACGAACATACCATCCTTGCAAATACGGTCCACTTACATTTTTTGGTTGAATTCTTCCCAGCGATCAGCCAAGCTGGCCGACGAATAATTAGAGCTCAGGTCTTCTGTAAAACAGTTTGTGGATTGGATTCAAGTCCGACTGAAAGTATGGATATTCGTGATAGTTCGGAATCTACTTTAATCTGCTGGTCCCGATATAATTATATCCAAAAACAAGTCTCGATATAAATATCCTCATGAGCAAAAAGTAAACGTTCAAGGACAAACACAAACCAAACCAATTTTCTCAAAATTCGTTTTTTGCCGTTACTTCTTCTTTCTTAGTGATTTTTAAATAAAGAGCGTTTGCTGGTCGTCCTTCTCATTATCAGAAGGGGGTTAATTCAAATTCCAGCTTAATCATAAATCCGTTGAGTTTACTAAAGCCGAATAGGGCACTTTAAAACAGGGAGGAATCGCAATGTCTTCCCAGTGAAATAATATCTCTGGGGTGGCAGTCCAAGTATTGGGTGTCTTCTGATAGGCTCTTGCTTCAAAATCACAAAGATTACACCCGGCTATTTCTATCTAACTGGTAGAACATGAATCATGGTTAGGTACAGGAAAGTTTGCTGGGGCACCAAAAACGACCCTTTAAGCGGTCCCGCAGTTCCCAACCGTTTTCCTCTAAAACTTCAAATATAATGCGATCATAACTGAAGGAAATGCAAGTTTGCGAATCCGAATTTCGCTAGAATAAACAGTTCAATACAGTCACGGATTTCACAATGTTTCCAGATGTCTTTCCCTCGTTTTGATCTTCTGTTCACAAAATTTAAGTTTTAGGATCACGTCAATCACAGGCCGATAGATGAATGGTTAGCGTTCATGACTCCTGGATCCCGGGTTTGAATCCCGGATCGGACATGGATGTTTTTTTCTCAACTTGTTTCCTTCTGAGAGGATGCGTGAATGTGGCCACCCTATAAACGAATTTGTGGTTTTATCGCGTAGGTAGTGCTACTCACCTCAGTGATTTGGTTCACAGGTGCCCATCGATAAATGAGTAGCAGTTTCCGGCCCGGTTATGGCGAAATGTTAGTAACTCAGTACCCACCGTTGTTTAAAAAAAAGATTACGCCAATAACTACATTCGTGATTGTTGACATAAAATAAATAGTATTTATACCGACCTCAACATCCAACATTGCCAATTTAGTGGCTGCATAGTTACAGCTTTGGCCTTTAATTCAAATGTTCGTGGCTTCGACTTTCATCTCATGTGAGGTTGTTCGCGGTAGTTTGATACTCACTTTAAAATATTACCATGAAATGTTGAATTAAAGGCCAAAGTGCTGCCGATCTTAGTCTAAATAGCTTCATTGTGCAAATAGTAACATTCTTAAAGTTTCACATTAAGTGTTTAAGTATCACATTAAGGAATATTCTTTGCTATTTAACACTACTTTTAATACGTTAAATATTTGTCCCTTTAAATGTCACGTAATAATTTATAAGTAAAGAAACAAATGATGACATGAAGAATTGAAATCTGTATTAAGCATAGTATTTTCTACGATAATGATTCGAAGGAACCCTGAGCTTATTGTTTAAAGTGCCATTGCTATCACAAGGAATAAGTGTAAAGCTACAATAATTAGTGAATGTAACATTAATGATCATAAAATAATAATGTACCTGCTACCTATATAAATGACTAACATAAATTATTACTCTGAAATATTTATATATAAAATCATAGTCGACAATAAAAAATGAGGTATCATCATAATTGTCATAAAGACTGCTCAATTTTTTAATGCTATCCTACAATGGACTTTAATCAGTGTAAGACCTTCATCTAATAAAATTGAAATGTCCCGTAAGAGCCGTAAATTAAATTTCATAAATCTCTAATAAAATTAAGTTTACAAAAAATATGGAGACAGTTATGTATCAGCGTTATTTTTTCTATCTCTTATTTCATTTCTTGGTAATTAACATAATTATTCATCAAATTTATCATTTTGAAAAAAAAATATATGCATTATAAATTTTGTCAACATAGTTGGACAAAAAGTTTTACTTATACAATTCTGAAAATCAGAATGCATTGAAATATTAAAATACTTCTCAGAGCTGGAATAAGATTGGCGAACACAAAGAAAGTAAAAAGTGTTTAAATATGCGACAGAACGCGAAGACGATAAATAAGCAGAAGGTATATTAATTTGTTCCAAAAACAAAACAAATCAGGCAGGATTTTAGCATATCAGCAGAGACCACATTTCAAAGATAGCTGAAAGATTCACCGGATGATAAGGCCGAAGAGCAAGCACTTTTATCTGGAATTCCATGCAAAGCTTGACTAATGATCGCGTGTATCAAGACATAAAAACTTCCCTTGATTTTGTGGAGAATTTATTATTATTATTATTATTTTGTTATATAACTTCCTTTCTGTAATTTCACAATAATATGATTTGTGTTTGCGGACATTGCATTGTTATCTTAGAGAATGTTCCAGTAGTTAAAAGTAAGCATTTTGTATTCTATTTATGGTACCATCTAAATTCGTGATAATATTTCATTGGTTGTTAAAAATAAAGTGTGTTAACGTTCGAGAAAAAGGCATTAAATTAATTTGAATTAAAATTCTTCTAATAATAGAAAATAAGAATTTACTATTCAAGTTATTTTATTACTTTAAGATTCTACTCTGATAGTTAAAGATAAACTTTTTCTATTTCAAACTATCGTATAAATTCGAGTTAATATTTTAGTGATCGCAAAAGATACATTCCAGATAAAGATATTAACTTAATTGGAGTTAAGATTTCCCCCATAGTTAAAGATGAATAGTTAATATACAAATTAGATATTTTAATATAAATTGAGTTCCTATCTGCTGATAATTAAAAAATAAACAGTTAATAACCGAGTTAGAGATCATAACTGATTTTCGATTTGATATTCCACTAACAATTAAAATTCAATTTCTAATTACAATTAATAGCATTATTTTATGTGCAATCTACTCCCAAGTGAGTGTTAAACAATGCAAATTACATGTTTCCAGTGGAAAACAATTGTCATCAGAGACAAATTTAATTGGTCTGATGCAATGAGAGAGCTTCTTTTGTAAACTCTTTTCATTTAACAACTTTTACGGAAGTAGTTTTATTAACTTATATGGAATGTAACACTTGTTATATTCTAGTGGTAACTCAAATACTGATCATACTTCTGAAAATATAATGAAATTTTAAAATGCCGATAAAATCATAGACAGAAAATGATTTTTAATACATTTTTACAAGAATTTTATCTTATAAAATTGATAAATGAAGATAAATCTAAAAAAATAGAAATTTTGTTTTATTAAAATCATGTGACTAGTAATATAAGAAAACTTTCATTTTTACTTTATGGTCAAAAATATTACCAGTAATGTTTGCATTAATTTTGAATAATATGAAATATTTATCTGTATTCAGATCATTTGACTGAAATGATTTTTCTTTGAGCATTGATAGCAAAGCATCCTCCAGTGTTGGAAAAAATTAAATTTCTTCTATAATTAAGACTCAGTTGCCGAAAAAGACGAATTAAACTTGCACTCAAATTGCAGAAAGATTTTCATTTTGATTTATTTTTGTATCGTCACATTTTACAGATAATATTTCATTTGGTTTTTATTTCATATTCCAGATTATGTCAAGAAACGAAAAGAATTAGAATCGGAGTGAAGAAAATGGCTTTAAATTTACTTTAATTTACATATACATTTTACGAATGATATTTCATTTGGTTTTATTTCATATTCCAGATTATGTCAAACAATGAAAAGAATTAGGATTTGAGTGAAGAAATTGGCTTTAATTATTTTAATAAGCTCTTCAGAATATCTTCAGATATGGAATTTAAGAGATTTTCAAAGGTGGAATCGTAATAGTAAGAGATACTTTTAGAGATTCGTAAAAATCAGTTTTATCTTTTAGCATTTATTTTCGAAATAAACAGCAGAAATTAAGTGAATCATAAATACGCTTTAATGCAAATCTTTTGCAGCAGTGCTACATTTTTGGATAGATAAAGCGTTTATACGCGAAGGAAAGGCGGCGCGAAGCCCATGCGTTGCCGTATTTTGTGTGCATCGAAGCAGAATTAACTCCGTGGATGGTGCAGCATGCTTCCAGGACCATTTTCGGAAGATTCTTTGCAGAAGGAAATGGTTGGTTATTACAGTTTATAGTTCACAGTTAATTAAAATAATAAAAACACAAAAAGATAGTTAAAATACAGTAAAAAATATATAATTTAATGAAGAAGTTATAAAAGAAAAAGAATATATATACATATGTATATCTTATGCTTAGATATGTGCATTTAAATTTATACGTTATATATAAATTTGTTTATAAAAGTTATTATTTTTATACTAATTTATAAAACGATGCCTAAAAATTGTTTCAGAAATTCAATTTCGCAAAGTCTAAAATTATTCGGAACAACTAATAAAAGAAGAAACATTGACTATTTTAAAATTTTTGCTTCATATGTATTTTTCTTCATTTATTGTCTTGTTCTTCACTTTAGATATTGACCTTATTCATCAGAAATCATGATTCTCTTTATAACTTTTCCTAATACAAAATCCTTTTAACTTAATTAAAATTCTATTTTACTTTTTTCGTATATCACTCTGATACTCTGAGAAATTTTTAGGTTCAACTAATAAAATTTGAAGCCATAGCAGGGCATGTAGGTGTAATTAAGTATTACATTTTGAAAGTATTGTTTGAATTATAAACCTTTTAGTGTCTGACATTTTGAAAGTATTGTTTGAAATGTTTTGTCAAAGAAGCATGTCTTATTTCAGTTATTGAAAACCTATTATGGGACTATTAAATAAAAAACCACTTAATTTGTTTCAAATGTTCCACGATTCATTTTATTAAAAATATTTTTTAACATTTCTTATTTTAAATTGTCATATGATGTATGTAAGTTGCTGTACTTATTAATCTGAATAGTGTTAACGATAATGATTAGAGTAAATCGTAAGAAAATATAAAAGCAATTAGGAATACATAAAAGAAGGCTGATCCATTGGGAAGAAATTATTTAATCTGTTATTGATTGCGAAATCACAATTGCCACATTTTTTTTGCTTTCTTAGTTTTCACTTCAAAAAACGTCGAGTCGATGCATTGTGGGATCCGACAAGCATCATAGGGAGTCAACTGCACACACAAAGCCCCGAGAAAGGCTTTCTCCAGTCACAAGAAGACACGTCATTCATTAGGATGGGACAAAGACGCTGAAGCATCTGCAGAGCTTTTAGCTAAATCAGTATCTCTGGATTCAGTCAACCTTTTAGCCAAATGAATGACCGAAAATTGAGCAGACGAGTGGAGATTAACCATTTTAAGAAAATAAAAAGGCATTACAATAAGAGTTTCTCTAAGAGCTTATTCGATTCACGAACCTCTTCACGTACCTAGGTGCAGCGCTTTTCTCTTTATTGTTCTTTCCCCGGAATTCAGTGAATACTTAAATATCAAACTAAATGGAGGGTTTAATTTGACGTCATGTAAATTCTCGGAGAATGAGAAAGACAATGAAAGCAAAGAGACAAAATGCGAACTGAGAAGTTTTGCTTTTTTTTCTTTACAAATTTCGAAGATTTTTACTGTTGAAATTTGGCACTACTTATATTCTGAATGGACACAAAATATTTAAATGTGAAAAATTTAATAAGTTAAAGAGAAGGACATTAAATGAGGTTAAATTATTTATGGTTTTCGAATTTTACATACCATTGATAATGATTACACAGTAAACTGTTATTAAATTATTAACCTGTCAAAGAATTATCTTAAATACTTTAAAGCTATCAAGAACTGTGGTACATGCAGTTCTTGAATTATTGTATTTAAACTAATCTAAATTAGGAAGTTTCTCATTGAAAAGAATAGCACTAGTTTGCATCTTATTCCACTTATATGAAAGTAAATGTTACAGACCTATGAGATATAATACATACAATAGTATAAATATGAAAAGTCAGGAAAATAATGGAAATATAGATTGTAAAAACTTATTTATTGACATAAAAAAATTCAAAGCAGATTTAAAAATCGATGGTCCACTATAATTCTGCATTATTTAGATGAACGAATAAATTATGTAACTCCTTCTTCGTATCATTTTACAAGCTACAAATAAAAACAAGACGTCTTATAAATTTTGTACGCAATAAATTATTTTCAAAATTTTTTGCATACGTCTAAATAAAAAAATTAATGCTAAAAAATATAAACAAATCCATGAATTATTAAAATTTATTAATAGAAAAAGGAAAGGAAAATCATTGTCAGATAATCACGTGCAATCGAATAACTGTAAGTAGATATTTTAGATGTAAATTAAAATTTCTAATAATTAATCAAACAAAAACATACTCTTACAGTTTATTTAATAATATCAAATAAAATCATGCTAATTTACAGAAATTTGTACCTGCCTAGACAAAAGCTGTATTTAAAATATATATAAAAAACGTAAAAAAAAAAAAAAAAAAACACGACGATAATTATACATATAAAATATAACGACAAAAGAACAATACAAGCTAAGAGAACAATTTTCTTTCAAAAGATATCAAGAAAGACACAAAAATTACAAATGAACAAATTAAATAATGCACATTCCAGTGGCATTATTGTGACCACCCGTCAAAATCTCGAATCCTTCACACCTTTCGCTGTGCGGACAGCTGCGTGACGTACAGTTAGGTTCCTGAAAGGGCTCACTGGGCTGTTGATGCATGTGGACTCCAATGCCACGAGTGAGGATCCTTGCCACGAACATCCCTTTCGGAAATGTCTCACAGATTCTCGACTGGGTTTCGATCAAGTGAGTTTGCTGGCCAGAAGAGAACTCTAGGCTCATCATAGAGCTCTTAGAAGCACGCACGTACACTGCCTCTTATATGATACCACGTATTATCCTGCATTCAGATGCCATCTTCCTGAGGAAAAACAATGAGCATATAATGGTGCACATGTCCTGCAAGAACACATGCGTACATGTATTGATCCTTCCACAATGATGAGTGAACCCAGAAAATGCCAGGAAAACATTCCCCAGACCATAATCCTCTCTCTTTTAGCCGGGATCATTCCGACAATGGGAGAGGATGTTTGGTTTCAGAAGTTTCACGCCGTATACGCCAACCTGTGCCTGCCCAACAGAGCATAAAATGTGATTCATCGGAAAACGTTGCATGTCACCACTCAGTGGACGTGGTACTCGCATCCTAATTCCAGCCTTCGTCACCAATGTACAGCAGTCAGCATCGTTATATGAACCAAGAGTCTGCTTCGGGAAAGCAGTTCACTGAGTTTGAAAGACGCTGTTGGTTGCCCCTCGGTTGATCTGAGCGGTCAGTGGCTCAGTAGCACGTCTGTTCACACAAAAGCCTCTGTCATCTGTGCCCCGTGGTTCAGGACACTTGCCACGTCGCTGATTTTGGACAGTTCCAATTTGCCATGCATAGTGTACTTTTACCACGGCCATAGCTGAGCATTTCACACACTTAGCCATTTCGTAAATGCTTGCACCATTGTTGCAAAAGATAATGATGACGCTCTTTTGGACTTCAGATAAATCGGTTCGTTTCTGTATTATGCCAATGATTGTAATGTTTTCAGAAGCCACACAGACTCTCTATAAACGTTCAGCTGCACTGTTCTGCCACATGCCTTATGATATTGATTATTCAACGTTGACATTGTGTAAAGTTGTGATCAGATTCATGTGACATTTCAAAGTACTCTACAGTATGCACAAAGGTTGATAGTAAAATCGAGCGCATTAGATATTTCTTGGTAAGCTATCATTGTCTAGCAGTTAAAAGTCAGGCTTTATAAAAGGAAGAAAAAGTGAATGAAAGAAATAGCTTTAAATTTTGCTCATTAATAAACTTTCTCTTTTGATCACTATTTAAATTAATAATTCAAATTACCCAAAAAATGTATTCTTTTTCTTTTTTTAAAAAATAGAAATACAGGATAAAAACATATTTATAATCAAGAAATATCCTAATTTGCTTAAGAAATTTAAATAATATTTTCATGTAACTCTTAAGAACATTTAGTTCAGCTTTTTGATGCCAACTACTTAAAAATAAGTAATCTCGATGTCAGATAATTTCCTCTAAAGATAAAATTAAGATCACGTTTTATAAAATTAATGTCGTCATATTATATTTATTCTTATTAAGGGTATTGAATACTGAAGCGAAAAAAATACACTTTGGCTTAATTTCTTAAAATCTGATTAAAATATCGTTCGCAGTAAACAACATGTGTAAAAATAAATTTAAAATATAGGTTAAGAAAGAGAGAGAATAGTGTAATGTTTTCTATAAAAAATAATTTTGGCGCAATGCGGAAAAAATGTTCAAATCGCTTATTTTTATATTTTAGTAATTTTTATTCATATTATTTGGAAACTACTTCCGATTTTTGAAATTCAATGAATATTTCTTTATATATTTAAAAATATTGACCTCTTAAAATAAAATTTTAAGACGATTTTTAATTTATTTTTATTAAGAAATGATCATACATTAGAACTCCAATCACGAATTTTGTTTATCCAAATGATTTTCAGAAGTGAAGAAAAATAAACTAGATTGAAGAAGAGAAATAAAATGAGATAACGGAAAAAGTTGAAGATAAGGAAATGTAAGCGAAGGTAAAAGATGAGAATGAGACGAGTCACTTGAAGAATTCAAAAATATTCTTTTGAAAACTCGTAGATGTTCAGATGCTAAAGACATAGGAGAATGGATTATGAATGAGGCTCTAGATTTCAAATTGCAAATGATGATCATCTCTGACCGAGATGTTCAGCAGGTAATGACTTTCATTTACAGCACTGTACTGTATTATATACATACTGTATATTATATATATATAATGTATACATCTCATTCAACAAGTGTACCTTAACATATAAA
Source organism: Latrodectus elegans (assembly GCA_030067965.1). Lineage (NCBI taxonomy): Eukaryota > Metazoa > Arthropoda > Arachnida > Araneae > Theridiidae > Latrodectus > Latrodectus elegans. Next base: position 13,178,169 of record CM057820.1, read on the forward strand.
AGTGTTGCATTTTCATTTAATTGATTAAAAATTCTTTTTCTTTAAAAAATATGCAGTTTTTCTTTTTTATTCAAAGTACAGTCATAAATTTAAGTACACCCATTTTTTTCGGAAAAATCCAGATTACCAAATTTTTCATCATCCTACTGTATATTTAAAAAAACTAAGAAAAAATCATTTACAAATTTATAGTTAACTGCAAAGTACTCATGCTACACAAAACAGGAAAATGTTTTATGTTTCCAATAAATAAGCAAGATGTTGGATTTATTAGATTTGAGCGACATTAAAAAAGGGGAATTTACTGGATAAAATACGTTAACACAATTTTTCATTTTTATTCAGTTAATTGTTTAGGATTGATAACGATTATGTTGTTAGTGTGAATCATTCCGACTGATTTATAAAACGCAGTGAAAGTTTACGTGAACATCTCCTTTGTTAATAACAGTTTTCAATTTGTTAGACTAATTTTAATGTAAGTAGTAGGTATGTTATTCATTTGTAAAATACTTATGTAACTTTTCTTGATAAGAAAAAATATTAAGAAGATGCTAATTTACTGTAAACAGGATACACAGGTGCTTATCGCACAGAAGCAAGTGATAAACACCTGTGTATTCAAGCATCCCCCAACTTCCTTACCATTATAATCTCCAGATCTTCTTAATCCTTATTTTTTTTACCTTTGGGAATATATCAAGGATTATGATCATATTTCAAAATAAAACTTTGAAAGAAGATCGATCAATCTCTCTAAAATGTGTGTTCCTCAATATTTCATACAACATTTCATTTGGTCTTTTCTTCATTTAATTCGATAAAATGATGTTAGACCACAGTTCCAGTTAAACTGAAAAGTTTTCTATACTTTCGTTTTTAAAAATTAACATATTAACATAAAATATAAAAACACATTATTTTTCTAATAAATTTTGAGTATTATGAGCTTGAATTGGGTTAGTCTCAAATGAAAACACTTCTATGAAAATTCTATTTGCAAATAAATTAAGTCTAAAAAACTTTTTGAAACAGGACAATAATAAAGGGTTTAATGACAATTCAAGCACCAAGACATTACCTTTTGATAAAGAATTTTGTTAATAATAAAAACATTTTAAGCGAGGATTTTTAGAAATTTATAACAAGATTCCTTCAAAAGATAAGTTCAGGTGTTTCTTGAATTTCAAAGAAAAATCTAATAATAAATAAATGAAGTGAAATAAAACTAAAAATAAATAAATAAAGTGAATTTGAAGATTCTTCAGAGGATTTGTTAGAGATCGAGAAGATGTTCTAATAAAGTTAATCAATAGATTATTGCATGCGCTGAAACATGCATCCTAAGAAGTATATTTAAACGCTGCAGAAGTTTTTTTGGAATAAATACTTCAAACAGCAAAAGCAGTTGAGAAACAGCCTCAGAAAAGAAGCTGAAACTACCGGTTGTCTTACAGATATCAAAGCATGGAGAAAACAAACAGCATTTCAAAAGAGGGCTATTATTTATGCTAAATATGAAACCTTCATTAAATCTATTAGTGAGATTAGCTACACAGCCTTAAAACTTAGAATTTCTTTGCGAATATACAGGGTAAAAAAATCCTCCCAAGAAAAGACTTTTTTACATTACAATAGCAGAATTTTAAGTTTTGATGGAGCAATTTTTCATGCATTGTCCGTTATTTGGCACAAAATCAAAGGAAGAGTCTCTTTGCAAGAAAGCGTTCAAGAATCCACAAGAGGGAAACCAGCACAAATTAGAATTTCAATTACATTTGATTTCCGCTTCAGAAATTTTTGCAACCCCATTCTTCATGATCGAGTTGAACTTTTCCATTGCCACTTTAAAGAGCAAAAAGTCACCTGGTGAGAATGGAATATATGCCGAAATTTTTTAAAAAAATTAGCTCCCAATGCACTACAGACAATTCTTAATATATTTAATAAATCTTGCAGAGCAAGCACGGTGCTTTTTCAATTACCAAAATCATTGGTAGTTGCAATTTTAAAAAACGTACAATTAGCCAAATGACTTGGAAAACTGCAGCCCATTTTCTTACATGCCATTTAGGTTAAAACGATGGGAAAATGGTATTTCATAGACTTAACTGAAACCTTGGAGTAGAGAGTAATTTATGCTGATGAACAAACAGGTTTTAGATTAGATAGGTTTACAAAGAAATAAGTAGCGTTATGAAGTCAAAATATGAAAAATGGACTCGAACAAAGCAACTACTTAACAGCACCTGTTTTTGTTGATTTCAGATCAGCACATGAGTTGGTTTGGAAGGAAAAGTTACTCTTAAAGTTATATATATATATATATATATATATATATATATATATATATATATATATATATATATATATATAAACACTCGAATGTGTTCAACTGGTTACTATATTTTATTAATCAATGTTTATGTAGTGTAAGCTGTGGAACAGATCTATTATTACAAATTACTCCATATTGGACTGACCCAGGATGTAGTTTGAAGTTGCGTATTATTCAATATCAACGATTTAATCGACAACATTAAATCTAGACTGAAAATAGGTATAATGGCGTAAAGAATATCAAGAAGAAGCTCAGTAAAGATATTATACAATTCGTGCGATAATAATGCCTAAATGCTTTAAATTACTCCATATTGGACTGACCCAGGATGTAGTTTGAAGTTGCGTATTATTCAATATCAACGATTTAATCGACAACATTGAATCTAGACTGAAAATAGGTATAATGGCGTAAAGAATATCAAGAAGAAGCTTAGTAAAGATATTATCCAATTCGTGCGACAATAATGCCTAAATGCTTTAAAGTCAGTGATTCAGACATTTACTCGCACATACGGAAATTAAACTAGAAATAAAATTTCAACAGAAATCCTTACCTTTACTAATAAAGATGAATATTTGGGTGCTACTTTTGATTTCTAGCTTAATTGGAAAACACAAATATAGAAATGAAAACTTTTGCAAAGCATATTGAAACGTCCTTGCAAGTTTGAGAGGGATTGTAGTCGTATAACACTTGAAACATATTTGTTTTAATTTTCGTTGTAGTGAGGTTTTGGGCACTGGATAAAGTAGTTTTCAGAAAGCAGAGGTAATTTGAGCAATTTGCTGTAGAAACTAAAACAGCGAATTACGTCGATTGCAGTCTCTTCCTTTGCCACTGTAAATATTTATCAGCTGTATATAGTTAAAACTTGCTGCAGCTTGTTTATAGAAGCACACTGATGAAATCATTCTCAGATCTCGTTACCCTACAGACTATCTATTCAAAGCACCTCTGAAAGTGAATGCCTGCCTATTAATACAGATGGCCCAAGAGTAGATAACTAGGTATGCTGGTATGTTCAACAATCTCTTTTCCTTTTATATTCCTGTTGGAAAAAGTGTGCACTCGATGGAAAGGTGAGGGCATCTGCCCAACTTCAACTCCTTGGATGTAAGATGAAGAGATGTGACATTGTGGGATTACCAAGTGGTCATTAAAGCAATAGCACGGGTGAAGAGTTGTAAGCGGCACCAAGTCTTTGAATAGCTGATAACTTTAATAACTGATTTGCTATTGCAGAACACAGAAAAGTGATATTGCAGCGGATTGCGAGATTAAGGGAAAGGAGTCCGCAGATACTCTGTCAAAGAAAGAATGTAAATATCTAAATAATAGAAAAATTAGCTTCATTTAATGCAATACAGCTATAAATTACAAAGGAAGTCAAGTGATATTTTTTTTTTTTTTTTTTTGGTGAAGCTTGAAATCTAAAAATAATGATAAATTGTAGTTTGTGAGCCACAATTTTATACCACAATCACCTACAGCCGAGTCAGTGGCTTGGCAGAGATTCTTAACTGATCACGAGAGCCTAACCAAACATCGATACTGGATGAAGATTCTCCTAAGTCCCAATTGTCCTCTATGCAGTTCATATCAAGAAATCTACAATTGCAAACATGTCCTGCTCTCATTGATCGAGGCTTTTGCTTCCAATATTGGGTAGCGAAGGAGAGTTGAAAAGAATGTGCGCAACTAATACGCACATTCCTTTTTACACACCTGTTTGTGTTCCCCATGTTTTTTTTTTTTATTTTATCTTTTTTCTTCCTGACAGCCACTGAAAGTAAAATGTTCTTAGAAATTACACATAAATGATTCCTATTTGCCTAGTGAAAGGATGACGCTATTCTGAATACAAGGACCTGGATTCGACCCCATTTATCATTAAATAACACTGTGAAATCTTTATGGGTTCAGTTCTCGGGATTTTTCTATGAATGCGGCCCACTCTCTTTTGCCAGATATTTAAATGTCTTCTCCGTGATCAGGCTATTCCTACGCAGAGTTAAAGTAGACACATGCGAAATCTACAGAAACTCAGAAAAAAATTGAGCAACGAACTGTATTATGAGAAAGGCCAAGAATTTTATTTTTTAAAATGCATTTAATACTTTATGTAACAAATTATTGCATTGGAATTTTTCACAAAGTAATTAGGTATTACATCTTATTACTTTTCCTTTTTAATAATACTGATGCAGTAATATTTATGAACCAATTTTTGATTTTGACTCCTGAAGGTCTTTTTCTTGCATGGCTTTTACTATTCAGCCCTTCATAGCAGCTATTAGAAATTAGGTTGATAGTTTCATCCCTAAAAAGAATTATTTTTATATTCCTTTGCAATATATTATTATTTTAACTATATTATCAAGTTAGAAAAATTATTCTTGATTGTATTTCAACTTTTGTGCAGAATATTTATCATTGTAAAAATTACTCATTTTCTTTCAGTAAAATGTATTGAATTACATTATTTGATATTCAGTATATAATTTCAAATGAAATTCACATGTTGACGTGCTAATAATTGAATGATTAGAGCTCCTAGCTTCAGTTCATGAATTCGATGCCTGTCTTAAGAATGATACAAAATAACGAAACCAAAGCCTATTCAGATTTCTGAAGGAATAAAACATTTGTAATGGTTCTCATTGCTGGTTATGTATCAACACACAAATTAACAAAAATATAATGTCGTTGCACTGGTATAATTACCGGTACCTCACTCAGAGTTGAGCTTGACCAATTATAAGACCGAGTGGAAATTGGAATATTTTGCAAATATGGATCAAGCAGAAGATCTTATATATACTTGATATACTACCCTCGAAAGTATCATTTCACTTGGAGGATATTGCGACCATGACATATTTAATGTGTTCCAGCTACCTTTAGTAGCTGAGTGGTTAGTGTTCATGATTTCAAGACTGTTGGTCCTGGGTTCTAGTCCCGGTTTAAGCATGGATGTTTCTTTCTCACTGTATTTGTCTACCTTTCTTCGACTTGGTTCACAGGTGCCTACGGGGCAACGATAAATTAGTAGTTTCCGGTCTAATTATTTAGAAGGGTTTATCGATTAAGTAAAGATTCAATCTTCTTACCTTTCCATTACAAAATATAATCTAAACGCTCAGAGGTCACTTAGACAGAAAGTTAAATATAAGAAATGATTTTTAGGTATAAAGACGTAGAAGGACGGGCGAGGTCTTAATCTACTTGAAATCATGTTGTGATACTTTGTGATAATGTTGGTGCAGAAAACATTAGGAATAATATTTATAATATAGTTTCCCAATGCTCTCATTCAATAACTGATGAGCACGAATTCTATTGCGAACGTTTATGATACTAAACATAGTTTCTTTTTAATATACAAAATGAAAGTCAAGCATTTTCAATTTGTTCATTTGTGGCGATTGCACTGTGCAATTATCAGAGAGGACAGTCCTGGGTTCAATCCAAGCCACTACTGCATAACGGGAGATGTCTCTTTCTCTCCGGCTTTCTACATGAATGTTTTCCAGGGAGGGAATGTTCCGGATTTTCTCCTCAGTGGCGAATGCTTTTGGCTCACTAAGCAGTATACATACGCAGGACTGTATCTGAGTAAAATATAATCGCCATGCAAAATTTTTAGAATTTTTCTTTTCAAATTATTTAATCTCTCGCAAAAAATAAAGGGAAATATATTGGATTGAGCATATGTATATTGGATAAATATTTCCGATTATAAATATATATATATACATAATGTATAGAAATTTCTGGTCTTGTTCCCAGGGATACTAAGATTTGCTTATGGCTCTTCCATGGATAGTCTAGCCAGAGCATCTATGCTGCCAATAAAAAAGAAGGCCGGTAGCTGGTATCCATGGTTACGATATCCGGCAGCCAGATGAGCCACCGGGAGGCCAACTAATTACCGAGATCATATGAGAGCACTTTGTATATACACGGTCAGAAGGAGGTGGACAATGCTCGGGTGGGAGGGTCATTCTGAAGACTTACTGCCCAGGGTGATGCTTGGCCAAGGATTCATTAAGCGGGGTAATCGGCGGTAGTAATCCCATTCGGGTCTCCGAATCATGCGCCGCTTCCCAGTGACGCTGCTCATTAGGCGGGCCGCTCAGCACCGCCTGGGGACCTCCACCCACGCAGCGTCTTCCGAGACCCAGCGGATATTCTGTGTGAGATTCTATTCTGAAATGCTTTTGAATTAGATGTCCGAAAAATAAAAATTCTGATCAATGTTATGAAGGATTGCGTTGAAGAATCTTCATATTGTAAAAATAATATTTAAAAATTAATTAACTATAAATAAATAAAATAAACATGATATTCATACTTTTAACAATATGTAATTTTGTTTTCATATGTGATTTAACCAAAATCCAAAATTTAAATCTCTGGTAAATAGTGTATGTATAAAAAAGTAAACCTTAGTAAAGTTTCTTCAAACTTTTTTAGGTTTTCATAAAAAAAATAATAATAAATAAATAAAAAAAAAAACTTTGCCACAACAGTTACAGTTTAAAAATATATATCAACATTAAAAATTTTAATAAGCACATAAAATAATAAAATTTAAATTTTAATAAGTCTATAAGGATTGTTTTTAATTATTTTTATATTAATTGTTTTATATATATATATTGTACCGATCTTCGGGGTTCATGTTTTGTAAGAGTTGAATAAAGCAAGCACTGAATGAACACAAGACTTTTTTTATTCGTAAAAATTCCATTAGATATACCAGCTGTAACAATCACAATTATACAGCTACAATTCGTCAGATACAATAAGTAACAGTTTTCAATCATAGGTCTCAAATACCTCAGACAGAGAACAGCTTCTCTAGACTAGCAGTCACGACTAATCGTCTTCACTCACTGACTGACTTTACAAAGCTAACTTCTTCTATGTCGGACTACGGTATTTATACCTGACTTGGAGGGGAAATTTACCAATTTCACCAAGGTTCTGGACGCTTCTAGGCTAGCTCGCTAAATATTGATCCTAGAGCTTAAGTGATGAATGTTTCCAAAAGTATCTATTTCTCGCCAATTCGCCCAAAATCTCGCCAACTATCGCCAAGTTTTCTCGCCAAAACATCGCCAATTCACCAAATCATTAGAAAACCCGCTTTTTTTTAACGTATAGCACGTCCAAATACCGCAATTTTTGCCCAAAATGTGAGTATTTCCGATCTGTCTGAGATATTTTAAGACATATACAATAATTATTTATAAATTTGTAACAATATATATATGTATACATATATAAACTTTTTTTATTTGCCAACTTATATTCTAAACTATGCGTGTGAATTATGTAAATTAATTTTTATTAAGTTAAATTATTTTCGTATTTAAAAGTTTTATGTTCTTAATTCTATGTAATATATTCCATTATCAAGTTTTTTTCCCCTTTGTAATAAAGCAACGCCATCTAGCGATCATAAGCGAACTGAGAGTACCAGACGAGCTCTAACCCTAGAGCCTAATGCTGCTTGATTATGATTGTCGGAGTTTTCCTTGTTTTAATATTCTTCTGTTTTCATTTTCTGTGTAGCGTGTGTGATTTACCTGTGTTTTTTTTTAATGTTAAATAAATATAGAAATAAGCTAGCCGTATGTTAAATTATTCTTCACACATATGACATAGAAAACCTGACGCCCAAGACGTGCGGCTGAATCCAAAACGATAAGTATATTTTTGTTGTGATTTACATTTTGTTGAATCGTCGGAGTTGATGACTTTATCCAAACTCATACAATCTAAATTCATATTATTTATCCAAACAATCATATATAAATTAACTTTGGCTTATCCAAGCTTTTTAAAAAAATATATATATATTTCGAGCAGCAGATCCGCTTACATGTCTCTTTGTTATTCATTTCTATTTTATGATTATTTTGCTTCTGTTTTGTATCAATGTGTGAAGTGTTTAATTTTATTTTATATATATATAATGTGTTTAAGTAGTCGTATAATTTAATCATTTATACTGAATATTAAAGGCGAAATCAGGTTACTTTAAAAACGAAATTCGCAAAATTGTTGGAAAATAAGTTAGTCACCCAGACCACTGCCGCCGAGAAGTTACGCTACTTGTTTTGTTTTCTTTTCTTTTAGGAATGCGATTCTGTTCCCGCAACAGAAATTTATTACTTTCAAGTGCCTTTCGAAGGAAGGAAGGAGTCCTTTTTTTTTCTCATAGCTAAATAATTCTTAAAAGAGAATCTTGTTTCTCTATGAATGTATATTTTATTTTATAGTAAATAAGTATAAGATTTACTGAAATTAAAACTTATTCAATAAATAAAGACATATGCGTTCATTATATGATATATAATATTGTTTTGTATACATTTGCTTAATTATTTAATTGCATTTAAATGATTTTAGGAATAACAAAAGAGAATTTTATCAATTTTATAAATATGTAATCTTTCATACATGTTCTGTTTTAAATCAAAAACAAAAGTATTGAATTATTAAAACAATATATTGCTAAGTATTATTTAAAAGAAATTTATTTGAAAATTTATTTTTGATTCTTGTATTGATCTTATTGTTGTGGAAAATGTGTATTTTTGTATATTAGTTACATTATCTAATGATTCATATTTCTGAGAATGAGTATCTGTCATTATAAAATTATCTGTTACTGCATATATAATTTATGTTTGTGGTCTATGGAAATAATTAAATAATCTATTTGAAAGAATTTATGAATATTCTTAATGATTTTTGTGCACTAATAAGAAAATATTAAATACTCTATGAATAATATTTCTAAAATTAATCTGTATGTTTGTATTGTTTTCTATATATTCAAAAATTGTTTTAAAATTTAAATGATACTTTTTATATATACAATTCACAAGGTTATTATTTTCGTGTGAAGTAGTAGGTAGTGATGATTTTACAGTGTTTATGTTATATATTTAATATTTTTAGTAATTGTACTGGCTAGTTTCTAGTATTATTTTAATTATTTACTACAAAAGTATTACTTGTTGTTTTGTTATTCCAATAATTGAAATACATTATCTTCTCTTAAAATGGCTGTACTGAAGTGTTTGATTTGATGTTTCTGGTATTTGAATAATTTTATGTTTAAGAATTTTCTTTTGGCATCATTTGATTTTCTATAAATATTTCACTAATATTGAAAGACTTTGGTAGAAATGGCTTTTCTTGGCAAATCTAAAAAACAAGACCTCCGAACTCTTGCAACAGAGCTTAGTTTGGCTGTGTCTGATGAGATGAAAATAATTGACCTTAGAGAACTTATAACTAAAAGTGATAATTATGATGAAGAACTTGTGAAAAACATACTTAGTGTTATAATAGAAGATCGCTTAGAGGCTGAAAAAGTAGCAGAATTTGAGAGATTAGCAAAAGAAAAGGAAATTGAAGAAGAAAGATTGCGTAAGTTACAAGTTGAAGAACAATTGCGTTTAGAAAATGAACGTGGTTTTGAATTGGAAAAGCTTAGGCTCCAGCTCGAAGCTCGAAAGGCATCTACCTCCATTGTAGGCGCTTCTGATTCTGAATGTCAAAAATTCGAACTTAATCGTATCATTCCTAAATTTAATCCAAAAGAGGATGAAATTGGTCTATTTTTAATTATATTCGAGAGACAGTTGAAATTTATGAATCTTCCCGAGTCTTCTTGGATACCATATTTAGTTGGATCTTTGCCAACTGAAATAGCACAACTGCTTGCTAGAGAAAATGAACAAGATGCACAAAATTACCAAAAGGTGAAGGAAATGCTCCTTAAAAGATTTAGGGTTACTGCTGATAAGTTTCGACAGTTATTCTCACAACACAGAAAAAGTTCTGATACAACATGGCGAGACTTTTACTTTGAATTAGCCTCTCATTTTGAGGGATGGATAAAAGAAATGAATATTACAACTTTTGATCAACTCAAAAGCTTAATAATTGCTGATCAAATTAAGAAACGAACTCCACCAGAAGTCAAAGATCATTTTCTTGATTCTTGGGCAAACTGGATTAATCCTCTAGATATAGCTGAAAAACTGGATGCTTATGAGAATGTCCGGCAAGGAACAAAGAAGCAATTGAACCAGTCTCAAAGGGAAACATATTCAAGAAATGCAAACAGGAAAACTATCCCAGATAGAAAAGTTCGTCCTGTGATCAATGCTACAGAAAATGCTCAAAATCGATATTCAAAAGCTCCAATAACTCATTCCTCTACTTCTAGATTAGATGGAAGATCATCTATCCGATGTTTCGGTTGCGGAACGCCTGGAGTTATCAGATCAAAATGTTCTATTTGTACAAGTTCTAAACATGAAGATACAACTGTTAATTGCATGAACTTATTCATTAATAATATAAATACAGATATGTCAAGTATGATTGTCTCCGAATTGTTTGGTAAGAAGATTGCAGTTTGCGCAGATACTGGTGCTTCACATTCTATTGCAGGAGAAAAGTTATATAACATTTTACGAAATAATGGAGTTGCTTTTGAAAACAAGAAAATTTCGTTCACTCTTGCGGATGGAAAACTGCAGTCCATGGTTGCCCTTAAAACCATCGTCAATCTGTGTATAGAAGGTAAAAGTGCGTCAACAGAACTTCATCTTAGAAGGCGATGCGCATGATACCTGGGAAGAACATCTTCCGATGATTCGTTTTGCCATGAATACAGCTAGATGTGACACCACTGGTCACACTGCCGCTTATCTGCAATTCGGCAGAGAGCTTAGGACGACGGATGATGTTCGTCATGACATAAGATCAATTATTAATAATGATAACTTTGTCCCTGAAATAACGCCTTATTTGAAAAGGGTTGCTCGCCTGACTCCTCAAATCAGGGAGCGAGTAGAACAAAAACAAGATAGAAGAAAGGTCTATTTTGACAAAAGACATAGACAGGCTTACTATAAGCCAGGTGACAAAGTGTAGATTACTCTACATTACATCTACACTCAGTGTGGATTATTCTACATTAAACTAAAATTATTATTGTGGATTACATTACATTAAAATACTAAGTAATTCCAGGAACAAGAAAAGTAAAAAAATTATGCCAAGACGTGAAGGTCCATACCTCATACTTACAAACAGGTCTCCTACCACATATGATGTTGCAGATCCTGCTTCACCTGATCAAGTGTTAGGTACATATCATACGAATGTGATAAAGCCATACCAACTACCTTCATCGAAAGACAGAGGTCCAGTTGCTCCCTTAAGAAAACGAGGGAGACCTCTAAAAATCAGACAGTCAAATCCTGGCTCATCATCGAGACGATTTCAGAGCCAGAGGAGGAGTCTGTAATAAAGCAACGCCATCTAGCGATCATAAGCGAACTGAGAGTACCAGACGAGCTCTAACCCTGAGCCTAATGCTGCTCGATTATGATTGTCGGAGTTTTCCTTGTTTTAATATTCTTCTGTTTTCATTTTCTGTGTAGCGTGTTTGATTTACCCGTGTTTTTTTTAATGTTAAATAAATATAGAAATAAGCTAGCCGTGTGTTAAATTATTCTTCACACATATGACACACCTTAAGTTTTGAAGAAATTTGTAAAAAATTTTCTGTTAATTTAAGAAAAAAAGCATGAAGATTTATATACCATGTATATATATATATACATGAAACAACGATTTCCAAATTTTCTTTCATGGGCACTGTTTTCTTGTTTTGTGTTGGAAGTACTGTGTGGTAACTTTTGTTGTGGATGCAGTAGCATATGTGATATACTTTAACAATGAAATAAAGCGAATATGTATTATTTATATAAAAGAGTTTACTCTGTTATATAATAAATACGGCAATTCTTCTCAGTTTTATTTTTGCAAAATTACTAATTAAACTAAATTTAACTTTTTTTCGTTACTTAATGACATGTTTTGGTTTTGTGAAATAGAACATTTTGAATTGAAACATAGTTGTGTGTCCTATTAATTAACAAATTGTAATTTGTTATTGATTTTATGTAAAAAAAATCCTCGTAATTATAAAATTTTCATTTATATTTATATTTATTTTCTTGTTAAAAGATACTATGATATAATGAGAATTATAAAATAATTTTTTTTTTGAAGGACAACATTTGTTATTTTCTTTTACCTATCATCATAATTTCTTTTGATGGAATATCAAAAATATTACAACTACCCTTAAGATGGTAGTAAATGTTCGTCAAAGTCCTTTTAAATTGCACAACAAACGATACAAAATTAAAAACATAAAAAATGAGGAACTTTAGATGATTTTTATACTTAAAAGTTTGGCAACAGTCAATAAGAAGGGAACATATTTTTTTTTATTATAACATTCAAAAGAAAATCATTTTAAGTTATATTTTACAAAATTTATAAAGTATAGATAATTTTGTTATGAAACTTTTGTTAACGACTCCCAATCTATAAGGAAAATAGCACCTAACGAATTTTATTTTCACTGTACTGAGCCTCAATGGATAATCGCATATGTTTAATATAGGTGGGGGAGAGGGTGTTTATGTAGTCAATATAATAATCACACATGATTGGCATTCAAATTTAGTATAAATTTAATTAAGTACAGTGGGTGATCGTTTAACGAACAATTCGGATGGAGGGCAAATCGGATAATGTGAATACTTTTACGAAAAAGTTTTGTGTTCAGACACAACGAACACACATTCGGTTTCCGAACTAAGACGAATTTTAACGAACACATCTTAGTACTCGGAGCAAGGTTGCCAAGGGATAAAAAATCGTTTTTCTTCTCTCTTGAATTATGTTGCTTGCCTATTGAGCTTTAGTTATTAAATCAAGAGTTCGACATTGGAAAAAACATTTTTTCCCAATAGAATATTTAAAGCCAAAGCAGATCATTAGTTGCGATTTTGATTTCATTCAAAACTGATGTTGATTCCATTTTGAGTTCTCCCCACCTCTTTCATTCACCTTCCCACGCGTAATTTTGAATCAGGAATTCAAAATAGCAACAATAACAATGCTATTCATCACTTCTGGAATATCTTGAAAAAGAGAGAAAAGTAATTGATATTGGACTTATGCTTTAATGCACCATAAACAAAAAAAAAAATTAAAACGATTGATTAATAGGCAAGACTATATGTTAGCATTATTTTTTATAAACCTAATAAAAAATTAATCCCTTTTTTTAAATTTAATTTTTAGAACCTCCAGAATTGATTTCAGCAAAAATCCATGGTAAATCAATGATCGGTTAACGGATTATGTGATCCCCCATGGGTCAGGAAACTGCAAAATAACATCGGAGTGTAATTCAAGAACCTTTCCGAAAATCTTTACAGTTGTATAGCTGAAGATTGTAACTATACCTTAAGTTGAAATTAACACTAATTAGCCCCTTAATGGAAATATATATATATATATATATATATATATATATATATATATATATATATATATATATATATATATATATATATACGTTATTCAATATGTTCGTAGAATAACTAATAAAATAACGAATTTTAAGGCAAAAATTTGTTGAAATTATTACTATAGTTTCTTTTAAGAGCGATGTTCAACGCTTTTTATTTTGTATAATGATTTATCTTCGCCTCAAAATAAACTTATGTTTCGGTAATCGCTTTTACATTTGAGGTCGTCCCATTTTTCTGGAATATTACTTACCAGTTCGCAAACAGTTTTTGGGTCACATAATACCGTAGTTGGAGTATAAATACAAATTGAAATTTTAATATCTTAGCAGCTGACTTATGAAATGGAACACTATCTTGATGACTGATGACTTTGGAGCTATTTATTCTTCAGTTATATCTTTCTTCAAGAGAATTAATAACCATCTAATATTCTCTCTCAGTGATTCTAATTCTCTCAAGATATTCGATAAATAAAATATTTTCCAAGCCGCAAAAAAGGGATGAAAACTTTCAATGCTGAGATTTAGCACCTAAGCACCTTTCATTAGCTATTGTTGGTTGTGAGTGCATGCATGTGAGTGCCAGGCTGTGATGACCTTGTTCGTTAAAGCACCGCTCTGATTATTGGAAGGTGGTGAGTTCGAATACCGACTTAACCGAAGATCCATTGTGTCCAGAAAAGGCAACTGAGCCACGTTAAATATATCATGGTCGCAAGGTACTCCTAGTGCAATGATACATACCTCTATGGTCGCTTCTCCTAAAAGACGAAGATTCCCACCTGACAGGCATAGGCTACGTGTAGGGCTGGTAAAACAACAACATATGGTTTTCAATATGATTGTGAATTGAAATGATATTTCATTCACTGCCCCGTACCGAATATTTCTTTGATTCAACCAAAGAAGATCAGACATTTCTTTGAACCGTCGACGAGTTGTACACATATGCAATATCCACTACAAATAGAGTTTCCTCATAGATACAATATTCACGCAAAAGTGTAAATATAAGAGTAAAGTAAAAACTATCCTAAAAATGAAATGATTTTTTTTTGGATAGTAGTAACATCGTTATGTCACTTCCATGAACACATTAAATGACGAGCTGTGGAACTGAATCCAAAACAAATTAAGTACATGGAAATAAAATCGTTCCTTTGTTTGTTTATGATTTAAAGCGCTTTTTATTCTAAGGTTTAACCAATTGCTGAGAAATTGTGTAGAAATATGCGAAGGAGGATTAGGAATTGTATTCACAGCAATTTGTTGGTCTTTTAGCTTATTTGTCGCTCTAAGTTATTTTTGTGCACTAAATTACTTCATGCAGATCAGTTTAAACTAAATTCCGAAACATTTCTGATATAAACGTCCAAAGTAGATATACAACCCGTGAATTACTAAATTATCCTTAATAGTCCCAGTAAGCAGAAATAGAGAGTTATTGACTTGATTCGTTAATACCTACACGGTTGCATTCTGCACGTGAGGGCTGATTCATCCGCAATTTACAGCTTCGCAAGCATTCTGGCCGTAAGTGGGTATCCAGTCCATGAACTAGTGAACTATTCAATTTATAATTAGGCAAATAGATAGATAGCTTCGAATTCGATGGAAATTTTAATTACTTATTAAAATAAAGAACCTATTTCATGATTAATATATTAAATTCCATTTGCATTTTTTAGAAAATTCAGTTAAAACTTCATTTATTTTTGGTAATTTTCTAAATACAGTGCAGGTCAGTACTGGACTAAGCTTAATTAATTAACCAGACTGTAATTAACGAGTTTTGAATATTAATCTATAACCAAGTACCTCGTAATTCACAGTCATGTGACGAGGTTATACTTAACTAACACCTTCCTCACCACATTTGTGCCACACTAACGGAAGGATTTTGGATGTCAGGATAAACATGAGCACGTCGCCCATTCAAGAAGATGACTATTATTATATCATTCAGACAACTATTGACAGATAGTGTGGTCACGCATACTTAATCCCCTATCGCACAAGTGCTTCACTTAGCTGATCTTACAAGAAACGGCGGGAAGCTACTGAGCCATTGGGGTTCACTTCGGAATACTGAGAGAAAATTATTTGGAATAATTATATACAACAAATATATATTATTTGGAGGAAATTATTTACAAGAATGGTTTATAACACAATAAGATTTGCTTGTTGTTTTGCGTGTTCAGACTAATTATATCGGGAACTACAGTTTTTAATTAATTTTGAACCAGTGCAAGCGTTCGGATTTGAACACACGAACTGTTGAATCACAGTCAAAGTATTCCCCGTTTGGTTGGCATCTTACCTAACAAAATACAAATATAAAATTATTTTTATGAATGTGAATTTACAAAGTTCAAATTATCTAGATTTTTATAGTACGCTCAATAATTTTTTTTATTGATTATTATCATTGTTACTGCTGATTAGTTTTTGACTAATTTTGATCAAAGCGCAGTAGCAGCAGTCTTTTTCCTCTTAAGTCTTTCAAAAGGCTAACAAGAAACCTGGTCCGGTAAAATATAAAAAATATTCTATTTCTGCCGCCCATCGATTAGATGTTGTTGCAGAAAAAAAATGTCTCTCCCCAGTGGGAGTCCAGAGTAGTTTAAGCGAAGCAGCCACCGTGTCCCACCAGATATAATTGTAAGACGAAATATGTGCCTCCACCCCCCGTGATTCGTGCCCTAGAAACTTCACACGCAACTTTTGTCGATCAATGACTGTAGGAAAAACAAATTAATAAAAAAGAAAGGAAATGAAAGAAAACAGAAACATACGGCGAATTTGGTTTGCGTGGTTAGCACAATAATTGTGCCAGATCACTAACTATTAATATATGCTATTTTGGTGATTGACACGCGGACATTTAGGGACGGATGGTATGAAGCGAAGGGAATTACACTCGCTTACTTAAATAGGGCGTTTCATTTATTAGAGAGTGTTAGCGACTGAGTTGGCTTTTCCAATGCATTAACTAATACATAAGTTTTAACGGCATTTAAATAAATCCAATTCACATGGGCTGTTAGGAGAGTGATGAATGCTTTACGCACTCCATTTATTTCGTTTTCACACTATGAAGAGGTGAAGCTAATTACGATTACATATTTAGTTAGAAAAAGCATAATGTATGCCAGAGGATATTTGTTTTAGTATAGGTACAAGATTCTTAAAAAAAAAAACAGTAAGTTTATGGTGGCATAGAGTAAAATGTTGTTGGAACTAGTAGGGTATATTTCCCAAATTGGCGAGCTTTGCTCCTTTTTTACGTAGCCAAGCAATTCATACACTATTGTCATTGAATATATATATATATATATATATATATATATATATATATATATATATATATATATATATATATATACATATATATATATATAACATATATATATCACGCAAATATGACGTAAAACACGAGGGAGAAAACCAAACTTGGCAAAATAAAAAAATACGAAAAGTAACAAAAACCGAAATTGGCAACAGACAAGGGAACAGCTTAATACTTGGGGGAATCTCTTGGAAAATGCTTATACAATATGGACTTGTTAAAATGAACACGAATAAAATTTTGAATGAACACGAATTCTCCAAAACTGGATTTCTGAGCTGCATCACGTGTTAATGATTAGTAAGTGCGTTATTTGCGTCTGGGAGCATTATTCACCTGTTACGAAATGAACTTAAATGGAGTGCACTAAAATGCTCTTATGCAGCTATATATTGAACAATAAAATCTTGGGAGATTATTTCAATTAGGTTTACCAGAGTTTTTGGCAGTGCATTTTATTTTCATTGAACTTATTACAATAAATGGATCATACCATAGTTTGCTGACGAGTGAATTTCATAAACACAATAGTTTTTCAGATTTCCTTAATATTAAAATTAATGTAATTTTAATATTAATGAAATCTATAACGTGATTGAGACTTTTATATACGATATGTAAAAAAAAAAAAAAAAAAAAAAAAAAAAGACTGAAAAGCAAGTCAAATTCATATATTTTCAAAATTGAGTATTACTTCCTTTTTGAAAGTAATTTATCAGAATAGTTATTTAGTTTCGAATATATTTTTATATAAGACAAGTTTCTTCCACGTAAAGATACGATCATTTGAGGATAATTGGAAGTCATAAGACTTGATATATTAATTTTCTATGCAAAATATAATCAGAAATAACTAAAAAACCGATATATATATATATATATATATATATATATATATATATATATATATATATATATATTAATGTAATTTTGTAATTATATAAAATTAAATGGTATCCATTTGGTTTATATCAATACGAATTTTTTCTTTTACTGACAGTTACAGGCTAATTTTAAGATATTAATAGTTTTGATGATGTTAGTTTGCAATTTTTATCATCGAATGTAACATAGCGAAATATATTTACATATTTTGAAATGTTTAAATAAATCTCAAAAAATCATGATTATTTATTCAAGAACGTTAATTTAATACATGCATAGTAATTGCATACGTAATCAAAGTACTAACCGAAAAAACTTTCAGTTCTATTTTTTTCTCTTAAATTTTTGGTGTCTTTCAAAGCTAAAAGTTAATCATTTTTGTAAAATGTTCATCCTATAAATATCGATTTGTAAAAAAGAAAAGAAATATTTGCTTCAATAAAATTATAAATCGAGTTTTTTCGAGTAGTAAGATTTTTTTTTAAAGAAAAGTCACTGGGAATGAGAAACAGCGAATGCATAACTTTTGTAACACACACAGTCCAAGAGTCCCGAATGTAACACCCTCACAATCACTGTCACCAGTTGCTTATCCTCTTCCTACACAGCTCTTGAGCCTAAGTATAAACTCTTTCTTACGAGTCTTCGGAAATTCCTTAGGACTTTGTATCAATCTGGGGGATGCGACCCCTCTTAACCACACAGAAAGCTTCGGAACCACCCCAGGGACGGGGAGAAATGCAGTGGGGGAAGGAAGCAGCGGAGAAAATAGAGGAGCAAAAACAAAACAGCCCTCTCTCTTTCGGTATCCAGAAATGCAATTACAGGAAAGCTCCACAAACGTGAGAGGGCGAGAGCCACCGAGGAATAAGAGGGTCTAATTGTGGAGCGGGGGCGATACACCCCCCCACCAAACCCCAGCATTATTAAAGACTCTGCTCTAGTTTTTGTCAACGTTAACTTCTTTTTTTCCTCCTCACTATCCTTTCGCTTACGGATTATTTGGAAACAGAGTCAATTAGGTGTCGAAGGGCTGAGCTTCGATGACTCAAGGTGTGTGCTGTTGACAGATTGAGGAAGAAGGCAAGGAACTGTGTTATGCTCCGTTTGTTCACCGAGAAGAGCACCTTAAATTAATGACAACTTTCTCGCATATACATCTACTGCTGCTTTCCGATTTGAGAGCGTTGAAACGATTGTTACTGTCGACAAGGTAACTGGGTCAAATAAGCAAATTGAGACAGATCACAAATACGAGTTTTGCTTCTCACCGAGAGGTAAATGTGAAATTGATTCAAACTTTTAAAATAATAATCGCTTAAGGAAGAAAGAGAGGTTTAAGTATCAAAACGTCTTATTCCTTTTTCATCGTTTACCCCCCGTTAATGTTTTAATTACTATTAAGCGGGTGCACGACTAGCTAGTGGTGTAATGGAAAATGCTTCGGACATCGTTTCCGCAAATTGTGGTCCACAATTCATTGTTTTTATGTTATTCGGTAAAAATTTTTGTTATTTTATGTTTACCTTTGTATGAATTTAAGGATAAATTTTCGAAATTTATAAATAGAAAATTTATTTTAACTATACAGTAAAGATGGAACTTCTTTATGCAAAAGATCATATAGAAACAACCCTTCTGAAATATTTCAGTGATGAATGTTATTTAACATCTCAAAATTACAAAAAAATGATCTTTAATTTTTGTTTCATGACAATTTGTTAATTCAAAGATATATAATTAAACTTCTTTCACTTCCACTCACTTCTCTGTCTAATCATCAGAATAAAGTGAAAATTCAATAAGTGGAAACAAATGTTTCGAATTCGTTAAGAAAGAAATTAGTCATATTTTTATTCCTATAAAAATTTGCATTGACAACGCAACGATGTAATAAATTTACTATTTATAAAAATATGAAAATAATTTACTTTTACACAAGATTCAACTAACTTTTATGTATTTATACTATACTTCCGAATCACAAAATATAAATAATAAAATAACATTTATAAAAATAACCAATTGTGTTCCGACCCTGTATACTCAATATAAAAATTTAATTTCTTTGTGCACCAGATGGCGCTAACACAAAACATCGTTCTTTGTCAGTCAAGCGATAAAATTTATAAACAATGGACGTGTCGTTTCTTTGTACCAATATTTTAGTCCGTCTAAAGCAGGAGCATGAAATTAGCTTAAAATTATTAAGGTGAATCCATAGAAGTGGCCAACGACTGTGTTGAATCAAAAAACAACAACACGATTGATTGAGAGAAGGTCACAAAACCAAAATAGATACCCTCCTTAAAACCAAAAAATAATAAAATGTAAGCTAACTCGTTTAATTTCGAAGTCAATAGCTTACAAAATCAAACAAATTCTCTATTATTGAAGTGTATGAAAAAAACGTAAATTCTCTAGACAATGAAAAAGAAAAACTAAATAATGATATTCTTTACTAAAATAAATAATCTAAAAATCATTCTTCAAGACGAATCAAGGTAACTTTCTAAAAATGATTGTCATAAAGAATTAATTAGTGTCAACACTGTTAAACTTCCTAGAATAGAGAAGAAGAATACCAGTTTTTACTTCTAATTACTTAGATTGGATCTCTTTTCATGGTATTATTTTTATCGAGTGTTGGTAATAATGATGATTTAAGTAATAGTCAAAAATTGCAATGTCTTAAGCTTTCCATTAAGGCAGAAACATTTTCATTATTACAGCCTATTCAAATTACAGATGAGAATTTCTAACTAGCTTGGGATATGCTTACTGAGCGCTTTGAAAACGAAATAGAAATCATAAACACAGCATTAAATAAATTAATTTCTCAGCCTATTCGTAAACATGAATCAGGAGCGGGTTTGAGGAAATGAATTGACTCAACATAGCAATGTATTTTGATACATTAAAAAACCTGTTGAGTATTGGGATACAACTATAATTTTTCTTTTAAAGGGTAAGCTAGATAATGAAACACACTGAGAAACAATCAAACAAAAAGTTTTCTTCTTTCTCTGAATTCAAAATATTCATGTTGAATAGATCATATGAGCTTTCGTCTTTGGCAAAGTGCCAAAAAGATGAAGTAGGTCAATGTGATGGGAAAATTATTGCTAGTCAAAAACAAAATAAATATTCTTTTTCATCTCAGATCGTTTCGAATTTATGCTTTTACTGTCGAAATGATTCTCATTCGCGGTTATATAATTGTGATAGTTTTTTAGACCTTTCAGTAAAAGAAAAATGGAATGTAATTAAAAAACATCATTTATGCGCTAATTGTTTAAAAGATAATAAAACTCATCCTATTTCTAAATGTCCAACAAACATGTGTAAATTATGTTCGAAATCGCATAGTACATAATTATTGTGTTCGAAAAATACACATGATACAAACAATGAAACACAAACAACAGATGAACTTTCTACTATTAGTAACAATAATGCAGTTGTACTTGTAACAAAAACAGTTTTATAGCCAACAGCAATTGTTAATATTAAGTACATTAATGGTACATTACATAAATGTAGAATTCTTATCGATTCAGCCAACCAAGCCTCATTTATCAGGGAAAGTTGTGTAAATTTATTGCAACTTAATAGAGTTAACATAAATGTTGATGCGCTTAGTTTTCAAAATGTAGGTAAGATCTCAGGTTCGGTATCATTGCAAATATCATATTTATTTTATAAAAATACACATATCACTGTAGATGCATTACTTATACTCAAAACCACTTGTGACCTTCCACAATTCAAAATTGAGACCTCAGCATTAACTTCATTCAAAGAAACACAACTGGCCGATGTTAATTGCTTGCAGTCTGGTCTAATAGACATTCTCCTAGGTGTAGATGTATTTGGAGAAATCATGCTCGAAAAAAACATTACTATTCCTGGACATTCGTTGAAACACTTTTCGGATGGTTTGTTTTAGGCATGTCTCAAAAACAATAATTACAAATCACGCTAGTTGTAAGACAATCGAGTATCAACTTGTTAAAATTTTGCAGCTAGAAAAAGTTTCTTAAACAAAACCTTATTCAAAGAAAGAAATCGCATGTTAAAATCACTTCGAAAAAACATTCTTCCGTGATTCTACAGGTAGATTCACTGTCAAATTTCCATTTAATGACTCAAACAATGAACTTGGATCATCTAGAGACATTGCATTGCGCCGTCAACAAATTGAACGTCGCTTTTCTAAAAATCAATCTCTACTTGAACAATATCATAAATTCATGGACGGCTACATAAAACTGGGACACGGACACATGGAAATTAATTCCTGAAAGTGAAGTTAATGTTCCAGCCAAATCTAGCTTTTATCTTCCACAGCATCCAGTTCCCGACAAAAGTGGTGACAAGTTCTGGGTAGTGTTTCATGAAGCTGCTAAATCATCCGAAGGTTTTTTTCTTAATGATATACTCATGGTGGGACCGCAAGTACAGACTGATTAACTACATTGCTTGTTAAATTTAGGATGCATAAAATAGCGATTGCTGCAGACATTGAAAAGATATATCGACAAATAGCTTTACAAGATTCTGAGTTCTAAAGAAACTTCTGGCAAATCAAAATATGATGCAGTGAAGGATTATCGATTAACAAAACTGCCTTATAGCACCGTCTCAGCAGAAGGAGAAGCAGAAAAGTATCCATTAGCTTCTAAAGCAGTTTTCGAGGACTATTATGTTAATGATATCATGTCTGGAGCGAATTCAGTTTCCCAAGCCATGGAACTGCATAACAATTAATGCAAAAGTTGTCAAGTGCCAAATTTCCCTTGCGAAAAGGGGCTTCAAATTCTAAAGAATTTTTTAACACAATTGATCCAGATTTAAGATTATCAAACACTTCTTTGAGCTTAGACAATGATGAAACTGTGAAAACATTGGGACTACGTTGGTAACCTTAGTTAGATGTATTCTTCGTCAAAATTAACCAACTCTTGAAAATAACTTAACTAAGCGGACATTACTCTCAACAATTGCAAAAATATTTGATCATCTTGGATGGTTATCTCCTATTACTATTCAGTGTAAATTAATAATTCGAATACTTTGGAATAATCAATTGCAGTGGGACGATACTATTCCTTCAGCCATAGCATATGAATGGAAGCAATTTATAAAAAAACCTTTGTTCGTGAAAGACATTAAAATCCCCCGATTCTTATTTTGTGATTCAAATAACCAATTTCAACTACATGGCTTCAGCGATGCCTCGGAAAAGGCATGTGTATCGGCAATTTATTGTCGCTCAGTCTTAAGTATTGGTGAAATTAAAGTTCATCTAGTAATAGCTAAAACAAATGTTGCTCCACTTAAAGTTGTTTCATTTCCGAGATTGGAACTATGTGGTGCTCTGCTGTTAACTAAATTGATGGACTTCACATGCAAAGCTATGAAAACACCGATTTCCCAAGCTCAATTTTATACAGATTCTACAATCGTTGTATCCTGGACTAGTTCTTCTGCCAGCCGATGGAAATGCTTTTGTGGCCAACAGAGTGGCAAAAATACAAACTCTTTCTTCCCCTACCCAATGACATCATGTTAGTGGAGTAATTAGTCCTGTTGATCTTGCTATTCATGGCACATCATCTTCTGAACTACTTTCTTCATTATGGTTAAATGATTTAAATTTTCCTTATAATTCACTTTCTTTTCAGATAAAGCAGCCTGAACTAGCAGTTAATGATCCTATTCCAGAAGAAAGGTATTGTACTTTACAATCAACCCCAGAAAACAAACATTGTTTCACTGACATTGATATTTTTCATAAATATTAATCTTTTTCTAAACTTCAACGTATAACAGCTTTGTGTTTAAGGTTTATGAACAATTTTCAGAAATCCTATGAACAAATAAATTGGATTTTTACAAACTTGTGAATTAACTAATGCTGTGCATGTGTTAATAAAAATAGTTCTAACTAATGAGTTTAATAATGAGATCAATGAATTACAAAAAAATAAAACAATATCGTGTAAGTAAAATTTTATCTCTAAATCCATTTTTTAATAATTCAGGTATTCTTAGAGAAGGTGATCGTTTGAGACATGCAAATCTAGTATGCGATCAGAAACATCCTAATTTGTTGCCAAAAAGGCATACATTAACTGATCTCATTATTAAATATTCTCACGAAAATCTTTTGTATGCTGGTTCACAACTTCTTCAATCATATATTGTAGAACAGTATTGGATTGTAGGTGTTAGAAATGTAATTAGGTACTTAATCAGAAAATGTGTAAAATGTTGTAAAATAAGAGCTTCTGTAACCAATCAGATGATGAGCGACTTAGCATCTTCTCGTATTTCTCCTGCTCCTACATTCTTGCGAAGTGGAGTATGATGGTTGATTATGTTGGTCCTTTTCAAGTTAAAGAATGTAAAGGTAGAGGCTCCAAATCATACAAAGGGTATATAGCACTTTTTATTAGTTTTACTACAAGAGTTATACACCTAGAATTAGATACTGACTTATCTGGAGATGCTTTCATTGCATCTCAAGAGATTTATTTCTCATAAGGGTAAATGTAGTGATATATCCAGTGTTTGC
Source organism: Latrodectus elegans (assembly GCA_030067965.1). Taxonomy (NCBI): domain Eukaryota; kingdom Metazoa; phylum Arthropoda; class Arachnida; order Araneae; family Theridiidae; genus Latrodectus; species Latrodectus elegans. The sequence continues at coordinate 13,202,761 of CM057820.1, forward strand.
GGCACCAACTTTATTAGTGTAAAGCACAAACTCATGAAAATTGAGAAACTTAGGAACTCCAAAAATTATAATCAAAATGTAAGCAATTCTATGCCTGAAAATGGTATTAATTGGCATTTGAATGTTCCAAGTGCACCTCATTTGGGCATATAGGGCCCTGGAGTCCCATAGATAGACTCCAGGGTGGATTGTTTCTCCTTTTATAAATTTCTCAATCAAATTTGGTGGAGGAAGAATAGGATCAACTTCACAAGGAATTTATGCCCTTGCATGCCTTATAAACTTTGTCCAGGCTTATATTTTTAGGTAGAGATGTGGTATTCCAGTTATAACTTGAAGAGCTGCTGTAGGAGTCGTTCTAAACGCACCATTGATGTTTAGCAAAAAATTCTTTTGAATAGAAGTAAGTAATTTTTTAGCCCTTGTTGTTAATGGCGTTCCCCAAATTGCTGCCCCATGCGCCAACATCCTCTCTATTACAGTTTGATATAGTAATGGGGGAATTCCTCAATTGTTTCCCGCTATCCTTAAGAGCTTTTGCTGTAATGCCATAGCTCTATTCGCCTGGGATTTTAGATGTGCTATGAAGTTTAACTTTTTGTTATTTTTTACTCCTAGAAGCTTAACTGTGTCTTTTCTCATCACTCTGCTGTTTCCTAAAAAATTTGTGGACTACATTTACGCTTTGCTATTAGAATATATTTGGTTTTTTTCTAGCGAAATTTGAAGAAAATTATCATTTGACCAATTTTAAAATGAACCAATGCCTCTGTCATTACTTTGCCCAATTTTTTCTCATTCTTTGCCGCTACCACGAAAGTGAAATCATCAGCAAATGCTTAAAGATGTATCATGCTTTCTGGATCATGTTATTTTTCTATATCACTTCAGTTCTTTTTAAGGGCTATATTTGCAATTAAATTCCATAGAATGGGGCCACTACAAGAGCCTTGTGGGCAACCAATAGTTTGTTCCATGCTGGCTAAACCATCATTATTTGGCATAATGATTCTTCTATCTTCAAGATTACTGTTAAGTAATTTTTTCTTGTAAGGACATTTTGTGGTTTCTAAAATTTGTTTTAATTTGTAATGTTGAACGGTATCAAAGACTCTTTTGATATCTATTGTGATTACGACAGTGTGTAATTTTTCAGCTCTGCATAAGTTAATCTTATCAATGAGTGTCATAAGGGCATCGTACACTGATCTGCCTTGACAAAAACCAAACTGGTTGCAATTAAAATAGCCAGTAGATTCCAAGTAATAATTAAGTTGTTTTGTTGTTATTTTCTCTAAGAGTTTACTAATAGTGGGTAAGAGAGATATTGGTCTATAGGATTGTACATTATATTTGTTTTTACCTCCTTTATGAAATAATATAATTATGCCTACTTTAAGACACTTAGGAAAATAAGACATATGTAAGCATTTGTTTAGGAATTTATATAGAAGGTCTGGAAAGTTATTATGTATGCTCTTATAAGGATTGAGTTATATATTCCAACATATCCTGGCACTTTACCCATTAGTAGAGACTTTATTGTTTGGGCAAGTTCCTCCTGGCTAAAGGGTATGTCATTCGGAGTAAATAATATCAAAATGTGGTTGCAAAGATAAGGAAATTATATGTTTTGGGAAGAGATCTTCAAGGATCTTATTTGTTGTGTCCAGTTGAGAGCCTTTAAATATGCTTGATGATGGGTTAAAAAGGTTGGAGGATGGAATACTTTTGTTGAACGCTGATTTGTATACTTTTCCAAATGAGTCTTTTGTTGCTGAGCAGAAAGTTATCCACGCATTTTTCTTGACAATTCTAATTAATTTATTATAAGAAGCCACTTTGCGTATATAGATATTACAGAACTGTTATTTTTAATTTTGTTGGCCTTGTTGAATTCTTTTCCTTATGGCCTTGAGTTCTTTCTTTTTGATTTCGAGTGATAAAGACCACCAAGTAGGTTTAACCCTTAAACTTTGCTTTTTGATTTTGAAAGATTTTGAGCAGAAATTGTACTTTGTAGTCTTGAAGTTATGTTTTCTAGTTTAGTATTTGTGTTTGCTGTATAAACAGACTTTTGGAAATCTTGAATATAAAGACTGAGCAGATTTAAAAAATTTTTCGTGGTTTCCGTAAGATGTCTTGTATTTTTTTATCTTCAAACATTTGGTAACTTTGTTAAGGGTGATTGATATGTATCGATAATCGCTGAGTGTCTCTTCTTCTAAAACATTCCAGTCTATAATATTCGCTAAGTTTCCATTAGATACTAAAGTTAAATCAAGCCAACCTTGTTGTAATCGATTAAGATATGTAGGTGGTGAGTTATGGCATTTAGAAGAAAAATGTTATTAAACATAATAAAATCTTGTACGAGTTCACCCCTTGCATCATTATGTTGATAACCCCAGTTAACACTGTGGGCATTTAGATCTGCTCCGATGAGGAAATTTTCTGGTTGTATTTTTCTGACAACTGTATCAATTCATTAAGAGTGAGTGAAATGTCGTTTGGGACAGAGTCGGTGGAACGGGAGTTTGGTGGTGGATTGTATGCTGAAATAATATTAAATGGTTTGGAATCAACTGTAGTTGTCGTCTCAGTGGTATGAACCAAGATTGGCTTTAAGTCCCTCATCGTAACTATAATGGCTGCTTTGCAATTTTTCGAAGACCAGTACGTTCATGCAGAAGGAATACCGAAAATTCTTCCACTCAGGATGTAAGGTTTTTTAACGAGGAAAACTTTTACATCATGTTTTTCAGCTGTGACTTGTAAGAGATCTGTAGGAGGTTTTGATTTTCTTAAATTTATTTGAAATAATTTTCAAATTAGGTAGAGTATGAGTTTCTTTGTATATTAACATACAAAAATTTCTTTTATATATGTGTTTGTTATTTACTTTTTCATTTATGTTAATTTACGTTGCATAAATTAATTTATGTGAATATATCTTTATTTTTGTATATGCATGTTGCATATAATCTTTCTTTGAAATAATATTTGAAGGTGGGCGTTCCGGTCCTGTATACTCAATGTAAAAATTTAATTTCTTTGTGCACCAGAGGACGCTAACACAAAACATCGTTCTTTGTCAGTGAAGCCATAAAATTGATAAACAAAGGACGTGTCGTTTCTTTGTACCACTATCAATGATGTTTTTTTACGAACATGTTAATCTTATACTTTCTTCCCTAATTTAGGTCATGAAACATTAATTTATTTTCTTTTTGATGAAATAAATGAAATTGATTACATATTACGTTTCTTTTAATAGCAATTAAAAATAAATTATGATGAATTAAAAACAATAATTTAGATGTTGCGGAGTATCTAAGGTTGCATCATCTAATGTAATAAACCTGTTAATTATTAAAATAAAATGATTCCAGAAACATGCAAATTATATTTTTTATGCGAAAATATTTTCTCAAATTTCAATTTCAATAGTGTGTTGTGCTTTCTTCTAACACTCGTTAGGTAGCGACACCAGATACTAGCAAATAATATGAAGTGATTATAAAATGGATGTTGTATTTCTATAATAATATTCATGTAATTATATATTACAGTCATCCAAGGAATATTTTCTTCAAATTCATTAAATTAAAACTTAATTATTCCCCAACGGCAACAGAAAATTTGCTAAAATATCAAATTAATCATCACCCAAATGATTTCCTTTATTGTAGGTGGAATTGAATCTTAAAAATATTTCATTTCTATAAAAAATTATAACAAAATTCCAAATCACAAAATATAACTAACAAAAATTTATTTTGTATTGAAATTTATTATTAGATAAGTTTTGTGTACTCTGAATATTGTGTTGTGAAAGGTCTAAATTATTAATCAATCCTCGCCCTATTTATGAAGTGAATTCCTGAAAAATATCACATCTAATAAAAAAGTAAATATTTACCTTACAGAGTAATCTTTTTGAGTTATAGAGACTGCTTCAGTAGAGAATCTACCACAACTGCAACAAATTGGTAACGAGAGAAAGTAAAGTCCTGAAAAATAAAATCCTTCCACTGTCTAGACATTTGCACTATTAACTGATTCTTTTCTCTTCCTGAATTTAAGAGTCACACAATTTTTCTTTTGTCTAAGAGAAAAGAGTCGCCATAAAAGATAGGTTTAAGCCAAAGATTATTTCCGCTTAATGAATTGGCAAAAATTAGGTTCCAACGTATCACCAAGTGACGTGGGAATAAAATGGTTTAAAAAAATTGAATTTAATATAAAATGTGCTTAAAATTTCCTTTTGCTAAAAAAAAAAAGACTTTTTTTTTTTTTTTTTTTAGAAAAATTTACAGTATTTTAACTAGATAAAAAGATTTAAATTAAATGTGTTTAAAGAGTTAAACTAATATCATTCAAGAACTTTTATATAATACTTATGGAGATATATGGTTTTTAATGTAGTCATAAATTTTAAGATAAATTTAACTCCAATTGACAAAAATACTTTTTTTTACTCCATATGTGAGCTATTTATGGACTATATTATTATTACTTCATAGATATTCAAAACTATTTGGATATGGTTGCCATAAATGAGGGAATCGGATTCATTATTTCTTACCCTGGTTTGACTCGTCTGGATCCTGTCTGACAGCTTGAGTTTTGTTCAATACACCTTCAACTTGGAAATAGTGCGAGATATAGCAATTATTAACAATCTCAAATATCTCTCGTCCTTCCCATAAGTTCACTTTCAGTAAATACCATTTTCTACAGACATCCATGGCAACGAAACAGCAGGAGTACATTTAAACGCACTCGATTCTCTGAACTTTCTTCGAAGGCTAAAAGATCTGAGAGTACCTTCTGGAACATACCTCCAGTGCACCACTGGTATCAGGGAATGAGACCTGGAGCGGTTTTGTCCCTCCAGTGTAGCAAAAGCGATCAGCAAGTCACTACAAGATTCAAAAGTGGACATTTAAGAACTCAGTGTTACAGTAACGGAAATAAGACCTTTCCCACCTGCGTAACGTATCGCGGAGAACTGGCAACTCGCGATCATATTTTGGATTGTCGGGGGTTTTCCAGACTAGATGTACATACTCAATCATGGTTTCGGACTTTCTAAGAATGAATAAATTCGAAAACCTGGTTTAGCTCAGCTGAACCCAGGACATAAGTGACAACAATAGGACAGTAATGAACAAAAATGCCAGCTATACTTATGAAAGAAAACTCATACATGCAACAACTGTATTATGAATTACTAATAAAAATTTGTAATTTCATGTATAATGACCAAAACCTCGTATTGCGTATATATATGTAAAAGAGAGAAAGATAGATATAAAAAGATGCCTAAAACAATTTTAATTTCTATTTAGGAATTGTTAAATTTTTTGCACAGTTTGTTTATTTTTAAATTATTAATTTAGAGGAACATCCGGGAAAAGTAAGTTTGAACTGGTTCCAAAAGTTGACTCTGTAAAATGAACGGAATGCAAATGTACTTGTAGGATAAATTGTGGGTGTGACTATCATATATTGTAATCCTAATTTTCGGATGGCTTATGTTAATGACATAATAATGCATAAAGATATCTGTTCTAATCTCCTCTCACGCTGACTGCAAGGTGCAATAGTAAATCTAAAGAACTCTAAAAAACTGGTGACGAGCCATTCAGAACAAAAGGTAAAAATTTTCTCACACAAAAATGTTTTGAAAAGTTGTTAATTTATTTGTTATATGTATTTTTGAAAGTAGTACGGCAGTTTAGCATAGAATTGTTATTTACACTTTTAAAAATAAAAATATTTTATTGATAAAAGAATAAAATAAAATAAAAATGTTAATGTAATTCATTCTTTTAATTTAATTCAACAAAACATTGGAGTTTTGATCCTATATCCTTCCATTACACACACATGTACACGTATGTCTTAAATTAAAGATAATTTAGAATCATACGGAATTATAATTTTACCCTCCGAGGATTAAATTATAATTTTATCCTCTGAGGATTAAATTATAATTTTTTTCTCCGAGGATTAATTCACCTTTCTTCAGGAACAATAGGCTTATATTACAATTTATAAGAATCCACTAAATGCTATAAATGCTCTATTAAAATCAAGAGAGATAAGAGTATATCAAGAATACTAAAGCCGAGAAATAATATAGTTCAAATGTTTCTGGTAAGCTGCACAGCGCTAGGATTATTATTGTTACGAAGTATGTGATTTCTTACGGGACAAAATTATCGGATGCTTGGAGTGGGGGGGGGTATGCCGATGACAGTATACGAGAAACATGGAAACACTCAGAGTGTCATCTTTTGAAACGGTCCTAAGAGGGTGGTAATGTCAGTAAACTTTATGATATTGGCTGTTCCTTTAATTACAACGCGCCAAAATTATCGGTATTGTACTATAAATATCAAAAAAAGCAGTTGCAGCACCATATCATAATTGTCCAGTCAAATGTCTTCAGCCATGGTACAACAGTTTCGAGACTGACTTTCTATAAATAGTTGCGCACTATGGTATATACGCTCTTTGTTCTGGAGGTGTGTTCCGCTCATGCAACTTCCTTCCATAAGAGATACATTCCTTTTCATATGACAAATCATAAATTCATGTAACCTAGACACACATATGTGATGATTTGATATTTTCTAACAAGTTTGCTAGCAGTTTGATTAACGTCAAAGCTTCATATAATGTCGTGGTTCAGATACATACATAGCGGTGTAGGCGAGCGCCGGACTGTAGCTTTATGTTAACCGGTTTGGAATACTCGCCCATCATCAAGCGCCTCGTAATTTTTAACCACGGTCAGGTAACGAGGTCACACCTGATCTGGTACCTTCTTTTCCACATCCTCGCCACATCAGCAGAAGGACGTTCCATATTAGCGGGGACATGCCCCCAACCCATGGGGCTCCAGCAACCCAGAGAAGGGAGAGTACGGCGTGATCACCCTCCCAACCACTGCCCACGGTAAATGATTCTTCACTTTGCTGATCTTAATGGGAAGTGGTGTGAAGCCACTGGAGCTCTTCGTGGTTCTGATATCATGACAGAATAATTTAATTGATGATGGTAGTGCAGGACTGCCCATTTAGACTGGAATTATTGGATTCCAGAACAGATGTCTGGATTCCAATCGGAACATGCTGACAGGAACACTATTTGATTAATTGTTTTGTATGTAGAATTTGAATTTATGAAAATTGACGTCTGTCTATACCATGCAAACATATTACATGAGAGTACTTTCAATACGAGGAAATTTCCGTTTTGAATAGAGGTAGCGTTCCTTCTCACCCAATTGGAATTCCATCAGATGAAGTATGAAACAAATTTGCTCAGTTGAATTGCATATCGTACACTAGTTTCTAAATTATAACGTGATTTCAGAATGCTCAAGTGATGCAATCTTCTGAAACATCATCGCGATCATTTGGCATTCTCCATTGCATGAACTGTTCATATCAGCTATATTATTATTCATCATACGAACAGTTTATTAAACAGTTAAAGTTTCTGTGATGGGAGATATTTTTTCCCAATTGCTCCGAGGAACTAACACCGAAGTTTTATGGTATCGTAGATAAACAACAGTTTTGAACTTTTGCTTTCATTCTATAAAAAGACGTTATGCGCGTATAAGATACGCATTTTTACTTATGTAAACTGGAATTATCTTGAAATTTGTGTACACGTGTATATTTTAAAAATGTGGATGGAAATATCACAATCCTAAATTTAGCTATATGCATATGACTAGCGAATCCTGGACTTTTGCATTTTATATAACATTTATAAATTGACATAGGAGCTGAAAGAAAATGTATGGAAAAAGATTAAGACTCCCCACATCATATTACACACTTAAAAACGCCAAGACACTTATAATGTGATGAAGTGTTCCATAGAACTTCGGCGTTTGTAACCGCTCTTAACACACACACACACACACACACACACACACACACACACACACACATATATATATATAGTCAAAATAGAATAGAACAGACAGTAAAAAATATGCAGCAGTGGTCAATAAACCAGAATAAACGCAATTGAAATTTTCGAAAATAATAACTATATTTAAAGATGTTAAATATACAAAATTGAACACAGTACATGTGAGAAAATCAAAAGTATAAAAAAACAAGATGAAAGTAATGATATGAGAGAAGGTTAGAATCAGCACTGCCAGTTTTACCATAAGATTTTGATAATGGTGGTACATGTTCTGACAGTTCATATGAAATATCAGTAATAATATTTAATATTTGATTAATACTATTTGTGATATAGTGCTAGTGATATTTAACATTTCAATATTCAGTAAGGAATAAATTGCAAATACATGATATATCTACCAATGAAATGCTAGCCTCATTTAATATTAAGGCCACGTGTCAACATGATCATAGGAGTAAAAAGGAACCTCTGTTGTCTGAGGAGGCCTGGAGCACCACGAGTTAAAAGTCTGTCGTAGTTCTATGCCTGTTAGTGTAAGCTGGGAATGATCGAGTGACCTTCGACGTTTGGGTGACCCTTCCAGGAGTATATTGGACATGATCGCATTGTCCTCCATGTGAAATGATACCCCTGGGGGTAACAGGCCATGTATTAAGGGTCTTCTGCTGGATTCTTGCTTCAAAATCATGAAGACTCCATTCAGTCGCTTCTATATGATTGGTAAAGTCCAACTCAAGGTAGGTACAGGAAAGCAACAACAAGAATCAGGAGCATATTCTATTGACGCAAATCGCTCACTCCTCCCAGAAACATTCCCTTAAACGATGAAGCTATTAACAGGACTAAAACCCAAAATAAAGAAAAATGCGCCTCAGGCTGGTATAAAGGCTTCCTTTACATTCTGTCTGGGAATAGGAAGACCGACACATCTCTGTCCCGTCTTGCTAGATGTCAGTTGAAATGTCTCACTGCTTTTGGGGTAGTAAGGGATTTTATCTTTGACCTAAACGTCGTCAAGAACAGGAATCAATTCAGCTCATATTGGATTTCCTTGGACAGGAAGAATATCCACAATTGTTCATTTCCTGTATTGTACTTCATTAATGTCAACGGTTTCACAAATCTGACTCCATCAAAACTGATTAACTAACTGGAAACAAATAACAACAATACCAAGGAAATTTTCAATAAGATTAATGGGTCTGTAAACAAGACAATTATCTTAACTTATTTTTTTTAAAAAAATTGAGTAATTCTCGGCTTACGAGTGGGAAGTATACTTTTTTTATAAAAAAAGCATAAGTAAATAAAATTTTAAAAATGAATATGTGAATACAATGTCTTGTACAAAATCCTTAATTTGTTGTGGGACTAAAGTTCTTTTACATACTAAGCTTTGAAAGGATTTCATTCAATTGATAAACTTCTTACTAAATACAAACACGTCATCTTGAGTTTAATTTAAACCTAAAAATATTATTTACTTCCTCACAACCTGTAAATGATGCAAGAGTTGAATGGACTATCGATGCCATTGCTAAGGTATAAAGAAGAAATCGCAGACAGAGACTTAGTGTCAAATCCAGCTGATTGGCTCTCCTGCCGAGTAAGCCGCTCCTGTCGGCCAGTAAGCCGATCAGGCCTGTGCAGTTATTCGGGATATTTGTTCCCAAATGAAGGATCAAGTAATGATGAGACAGAGCTCAACAGATGAAAAAGGAATTTGCAAATTTTTCTTTTCCTGGAAGCTTTTTAGGCTAATGCCACTACTTTTAAGTCACCTCTGATTCGATTGGGAATGCTTAAGACTCAACAGAAGTGGAATCAAAACTAAGGTTTGAAAGCTTTGGCTAGACGGATAACGTGGCAGTAATTAGAACTGGATATTGTTTGTAGATGCAGCGATCTCTTTGAATTTATCTATGAACTTATTTGCCTATTCTTTGCTGCGCCAATCAAATCGATATGTTCTGTAATTGGTTCCATGTAAAAGGATTTGAGGGCTTTCGGGAATTAGAAAAATATCATGTTGTATATAAGTCGTGTATGTTGTAGCTTTATTGAGAAAACCTAAAAAATAACTATATATTATTTTTTAGGTTTTCTCAATAAAGCACACAAATTATTCCAATATTAGACAAATTTATTGATTTTATGTATTGGTGACAACTAGTTCTTAATTCTTAAATATAACATTTCTTAAATTAAAATACATTATTTAAACATTATGAAATATTATATCATTCCATTTACTAAAACGTTGTTTTAGAGCATAATAACTACAAAATTCTAGAAAAATCTATTAATGTGTAATGAAATTTATATTAAAATTTTTAAATTTTTTTTTTTAATGTAGAAATACTTTTTTAATTCAAAATTAAGCTAAGAAATTAAATAATATAATTTAGATAATTAAATTCAATTTTTAAAAACAATTTTTTACTTTATATTTACCAATTTGTAAGATGTGTACTTTGATAATAACAAACACTTTAGTAATTATTTTTAAATTTTTCAAATTAAATTTGAATAATTTAACTAAAGAATTGACTAACTAAAGAACAACAGAAAGTGCTTAAGTAAAAATTATCATCTGTTTTAAAATAATCTTTTTAAAATAAAAAGTTATAGAATAGAAAAAAGAAAGATATTAGCGAGTATTATATATTGTTAAGAGTATATTGTTGGTGGCTCAAATACATTGAGACATACAAATATGTATTACACATGTGTTTATAAATAATTTCTCAAATAAATTCATAATAGATTCAAAATCAATAAGATTTAACTTATTTTCAGTTTTTATATTCGTAATTTGATTCTAGTTGATTTATAAATATATCATTATGCAGTTATATATTGAGATTATGTATGAGGAAGTAAGACTGCTTCAGTAGTGAAATCTAAAAGCAAAAAGCATGGAAATAATGCTTAAAATACATTTGCTATGCCTTTAATAAATTTTTTTGAGGAACAAATACAAAAGTTGTAAATTGTTTTAAATTCTGATTCGAAATCAATGATTTTTTAATACTTTATTTTTTTAATATTTTGAATAGATTGTGTTGAATTAGTATAAAAAATTAGAACTGAATATTTTTAATGAAAAATATTAAAATTTTCTGAAATAAAAGGCAAATGAAAGAATGTAGATGACCTAAAATTATTAAATATAAGGTGCAATTAAAATTATTTAATTTAATTTTTAAAACTAGTTGAAAGTTATTCATTCCTGCATCAAATAACTACTTTAGTTTTTAACGAAAAATATTGATAAAAACATTTCAATTTTAGAATAGAATCCATCATTTTGATTACCATTACGACAGTCAAAACTATTAAAATTCGATTTCACAGGTTTTATATAAAGAAAGAAGATGTTGCTCCTAATAATTTCTTGCTCACATAAAGATATAACATTCACATATCTACCTAAGTGATATTATTCTGAAGTTATATCAAAATTAATGACATATATATGTAAGTATTTTATGAAATTTATTATAAAACGATATTAAAGTTGATTTTAATTGCTTATTAAACAACCTGTTGCATTAATTTAAGCAATTGAGATTAAGCATCCTCACAGTTTGAACTTTAATTGAAGAAACTTTAATTATGATTGGAAAATACAAATAAAGTAGCAAAAACAAAGTGTCATGAATTAAATATTAGAGTTAACCCGAAATTGATAAGTTATGCACTGGGATAGAATTTTTGTTTTTAAAAAATTATATTTTTGTACCCTTGTGTCACAATTTAAAGTTGAAATATTTATGAATTCAATGTAAATTTCAATATTATTCGAATTTTAAAAAAAACCCTTGCTATTTCAGCTTTAAAGTATTTAATGTTTACGAAGATCTAGCTCATTTCAGAGATAGAGTGTTCCATCGTTATAAAATGTCAATGGAACGAAGGATTTCGATTTTCAACAATTAAAATAAATATCGGAAGTAATTATCGATGAAATCTTTTCCAGAACATTTGCGAAAAATCGATTTTGCGAGTGCAAAAATCACATTTCTTAAAAGGGCGAGCAATTGAAGACTGGAGAGAGAATAGAGTCGGATCGAGTTATTATTATTGACATTCCAATCCATCACTTTCTAGAATCGGAAATAAAATGATCTTTTCGTCAACTTTTTAAATGATAGCTCAATCCAATACATACACACCCGGGGGAAAACGTGAAGCTTCTGGCGCAAAACCATCGTAAGTGGAAATAAACTAAAATAAAGAAAGTATCAATAGAATTGAGAAAATATATATAAAAAAGCAAAGAATGTAATTCTTGAAGACTATTAGTTATCAGTTTTTAAAAGTTGGCTTCAACCTCTTGGTAGATCTTTCTTTCAGTAGAAAATCTGACAAAGTTTTCCAGAAGTACTTTTCTCTCTTAAGTTAAGATCATGGAATTGGAGAATTTTTTTTTTCATTTATAAAAAATTATATTTCTTTCCTCTCCAGGTATGAAATATTTCATTTATATTATTTTTTTAAAAAAGTAACAGACTTCCCTTTTTATATCCATGAAGAAACTAATTTAGTTTTAATCACTTAGTTTAACAGTAAGCTCGCTTCTTAGAAAATTAAATTTTACTTTTGATTAAAATCGAACATCAGATGAATTATTGCAGTGTAAATATTTTAAATAATTTTATTTGTATTTTCATGAAGTTGTTCCTCCTTTTGAATTCAATTATTAACTGGCTATTTAAAAGAGAAAAAATTAAAGTTAAAGTACAACATTTCTGTCAGGTTACATATCGATGTCAATGCCTACAAAGATAATCTATACAATCTTATTATCTTAAAAAAATATTCCTGTTTAAAATTGTCTTAACAGCTTAGAAGCGATCTAGAAAAAAAATAAACTTTTTTTATGTGGGTCACTTAGGGAAAACTAAACCTTAACAGATGGAGTTCGTTCTGGCCTTAACATAAAATTTTGTTCACACAAGCATCCAACACGGTTCCGAACAATCAGGTAGATTCAAGAGACTTAGTAAAATAAATGCAAAAAATTATAAAATAAAATATCTTCTTTAATTACAGAAATAAAATTTCTTTGGTTATTTTATATTTAAAAAATGGTAATATTATTTCTTGTCTGCTGAATAAAATGGTATTTCTATAATGTTTTTTCTATCGAAACTAATCAAAATATAATTGTGATTCGGAATTGATCTATAAGAGATTGTTAGGATTTAAAATAACGAATGTATGAGATTTTAAGTATAAAAATTATTGATTAACTTGGAAACATAAGCTTCAATAAATCATTCAATCAAATTTAGTAATTGGCTTATGAATTCTAGAATTTTCTTCATAACTAACTAGACGAGATTTCGATAGAGAAAGTGATGCTTAGAATTGTGAATTTTATGTTTAAATAAAAAACATCTATACTAAATTTTTCATTCATAAATGTTGATTTCTGATATGTATTATGGAATTATAATCACATTTCTTCTCAAATGAACACTTAGAGCTTCACTCATTTCCATGACAACACCGTGAAATGGATTGTAAATTTTCCATCATCATAGTTCCCCATTTCATAGATAGTCGATATTTTAAATGTGTAGCAGATGGTTAATACTCTGGCCTTAACTTAAACAATTTTTAGATTTAATCACTAATTCGGAACGGATAATTTTTAATTTTCCAAGATCCATTTGAAATTATAGATTACCAACAAATGTTTTTTACATTTCACGTCATGACGATTCTTAAATAATTTAGTTTCTCCTTGCAAACATAGTGAAAGTTATACTCAATATTATTCCATAAACAAAATGGTTAAAATTAAACTAACGTTATTCAGAGAGTTGCTTAATTTATATTGAAAAGACACGTATAAAACTTCAAATATATATTACTTGGATAGTTTCCACCAAGAATAACATTTACAAATTTTGTGATATATAATATAAATAATATAATATAAATAACTGCATCACACTAAAACCATATGCAAATGAATAGTGAGTGAGCACAAGCATACTTCCCTGTACCCAGCCTAGAGTTAGGTTCTGAAGGTCAACAGTTGGGCGGGAGTTTTTGTTCCTTAGAAGCAGAGAATTTCCAAGATTCGATGCGTCATCCTCACAGCATCTGATTCCGAGAAGCTTCTTCGAACCAACTTGAGTGAATCTTCTCGGTCAAGTTGTTTTTTAGACTCACTATCAAAGTCTTAATCAACCAAGCCGTGGAAAAAAATCTTTCTGGTTCCGTGATGATGAAAACAACCGTGAATGTGCCTCGGAAGAAAAGGAATGCACATTGATCGTGAAATACCTATAAAAATGACCGAGCCTCTGGATGCTTATCACTATAAGGAAATCAAGTGCAAGATTGTAGTACATTCAGTAAAAGATGAGATAAATAGATTTCAATGCATTTATGGAGTTTGCACTAGGGTGACGATGTGCAATCGTGTGAGCCTTCTGGATCCGGTTGCAATTGCACAACATTTAAAGAACCTACAATTTCTTAAACTATTTCTGTAAGGGTTCGCTTCATAGCACAAGCATCAAGCGTTCAACGGGTTCAGAGGAGATATTTTGTATTAGACTTTCCACATGCGATTCACGTAACAATCGTCGAAAGATTATTTTGCAATTTTTGATTTTGTCTAGCACTTTCTCCCAAAGATGCAAATAGGAGAGTATTGACCTCTCCGCATATTATGAACAGATGACTTTTCTTTTTATTTAGATGGTACTGTAAACACGCATAATTGGCCCATATAGGATTCAAATGCCTGCCATGTAACAACATCTACTTAAGTTTTTACCCAATTGTCCCGCCGTTGTGTAGATTTATGACAAATTTAGTTTCTGGATCACGTATTTCTTTCAGAGGGTCAATGTGCTAATTTGTCAAATACATATTTATCAATGATCAGTACAGCAGATTCTTGAAGGATCATTTTGCCTACACATTAGAACAAAAATTCTGCTAAGCTACCACAGCACAATGAAGCAATCATTCTTTCTGCAATATGTGTAAGATATGTGGTTCAAACTAACTACCTATAGGAAAATATCATACTATGTACTTCGCTGTGTTGTTGCTTATTCCCCTTGGCTTAGATAAACTAAATCATGTCCAATGGACTATGTGGCACAATTTGATCAAAAACAATATCGCCCTCATTCAACAATTGCCTCACAGAGGAACTCTAAGATTTAAGGGGGAGAATCAGTGGCAGAACAGAGGAGATGCATGTGTCTTCTTATTTCCATTGAACATAAAACTCTTTATATGACCAAATATAAGTCTAGTTCGAGTAGCTTGCGCAAGTCTTGGGCAGCAGAACTGCAAAAACAACCCAGGGGATTTATCAGCGTACCAGGCATGATCAGGAGAAGTCCTCAAAGTGGTATTTGTATTGGCCAAAAAACAGAGTCTAGACCTCAGAAACACTCAATTCGGTGGAAGAGATAGTGGGGAGTTTGCTACCTTCACTAGAAAGCTGGTCAGTAACTTCGTTTTCTAAACTTCCACAAGAGAGGGTACCACTGTAAGCACTCTGAATCAAAGCACCCAATTTTAGAGTAATATCCTGCCCAATTTATCTAAAATATTAGGTCAATTCTTCAGATACTCAATAGAGCTTTTTCAAAGCTGATGCGGATTACATTTAGAGGTCAGGATCCAAATATAATGCGCATCAGCTTTGAAAGCAACATCTAACGCCTCTCCAATAGCAACAAGTTGAGAGCGAAAATTTTATCCATGATCAGGATTTCTAAAGCAATATCCATGTTCTGTCATATTTGTTTTCATAAGAACACCGTTGCTGGTTTTTCTGAAATCAGGTCTGCTTTCATCAGTACAGAAGACAAGAACTTGGGAGGGAATAATGCAAAATACTTTCTTATTCACTTACAGAATCTCATATTTACATCTTCGAGAGAAACCGAAACTGAACATTTGTGATAACTGACTGAGGAATTTTCTCGAAAATCATTTTTATCAACGGTGTTTATATAATATAAGAAGTGGACTTATAAGCCAACAAACTCCTCAAAGTCTTCCTTTTCATTACCTCTATATTTCATGCACCTATTAATGATACAGAGGAGCTATTCAATATGTTATTGATCACCGAATTATGTTTAAAGAGAACAGATGTCTGTAAATAAAAAATATGGTATTATTTTATTTTTGAACCAGCGGCTTTTTTACTTTTTACAGCATCACAAAAATAATTTGAATTGGCAAAATTTCAAGCCTTTTCTGATAGAATATTTTATTGAATTATGAACATGAAGCTTTATTTAAATCTGTTCAATAGAAAAGGAATTTCAAGCCTTCGAGTACCGCCAGTTTTATTTTAACCACGCTGAATTGGCTGTAAAAATCTGTTAAAAAACAAACAGTTTTTTCTTTACTGCTGAATTTTTAAACTAAGTCAACACTCTGAATTTTCAACTAGAAATAAAATTTGTACTACAAACCGATATTATACAAATTACTCATATAGCATAAAGCAAAACTTCTTTGATACCTATTTTCATGTATATATTACACATTTAACTTACGGATTTTAAACCTCATGTATAAAGGAGCAATCGGTAAACTATGGATTTCTAACAGCACTAAAACAACAATTAATATAATTCTGAAAATGATTACATAATTTTCAGGTGATGGCACCTTACCGCTTCAAAATTTGTTTGTAGCTTTAATAGCACATTTACCACAATCGTCTCTTTAAATTATATGCTTTCCTATCAAATTAGATATGTGGATGTCAAATGCCGAAAATATTAAAGAACTCCCTTGGATATTAAAGAATTCTTTTATCTTATAAATCATTACATTTTTTGTCCTGTTCTTATGAACTAAAGAATGCATTATTATGTTTCTATAGTCTCATTTGTGATATCTCACAATGAGTTCGATGACAAATTTTAGTGTGTGATCTTATAATTTTAAACTTAGATTATTTTGAATTATTAAAAACAGTAGGAATATTCCCAGCTTTAAGTAAAATATATCCATTGAGTAATAATACATTGCTGTAAAGTTCCTTTAGATGCTGTAAATATTCTCGCTTTATTAGTTATATATAGCATATTTATTGGAAGATAAAATTACTGAATAATTAGTAAAATTTCTCGAAATTTTATTGAAAACATCGATTTATTTAGAGAAAATACATAGTAGCTGATGTGTCGTACATTTAAATGACTCGCAAAACTACACCGTATTCCTAAATTTTAAATCTTTTTAATTTAAGCAATGTCGTTTTCGCTTCATATATTTTGTGTTTTGGAATATTTTTTCGAGTTCTTAAATTATTAAAAATATCTGGCATAATTTGTTACCTTTTTTTACTCTGTGAATGTTGTATCTTTTGTAATATTATCGATTAATCTTTCCTACATATTCCTCTATCACATCTGAATCTAATCGGTATTTAAATGCACTTGTTACTGTGCAAAAATAAACATGTCACTAGCTGTGCTATTGACTGCAATATTCTCATGTACGGATAAATTAGAGCTAATTTTTGTTTATACAGTTTC
This sequence comes from Latrodectus elegans, assembly GCA_030067965.1. Classification (NCBI taxonomy): domain Eukaryota; kingdom Metazoa; phylum Arthropoda; class Arachnida; order Araneae; family Theridiidae; genus Latrodectus; species Latrodectus elegans. Next base: position 13,220,271 of record CM057820.1, read on the forward strand.
AAAATCAAAATATTAAGGAATTTATTACATAAAATAATGAATAATTCCATCGCTATTATTTCATTCAACTAATAAATATTTGCTCGATAATAACAAAAATAAATAAGTAAAAACATTCAAAATCTAATAATCAGTTTAGACATATATACACATGTTTTATGAAACAAGTGTATATATAAATATCGAATATTAACAAAAGTTTTTCTTTTTTCCAGGATTTTATGAAATAAAAATGTCAGTGAATGATGGCCGAAAATTTTACTTTTTTATTTTCAAATCGGGGTAAGCCCATGAAATGAATGGATACTTTTCAGACTCTCTCAATGGCTCATTCTTTGCTTCGTATAAGATTCTGTAAAACTACTTCCAAAGTCATAACTGATTGATAATCCATTTCCGAAACATCGAGTATGGGTCTCAATATTTCCTCCCAACATCATCTTTAGGTCTAAACGTCTTTAACGAGGAAATAAAGAAACACAAAAGCATCCGGATCCAAAGACGGCGAATCTCGGTTACGTAGATGTGGACATATAAATTTATATATATTTTCTCTTTCTATATATATCAAGTGGACATTTTGGCAAAAATGGCAGGGGGTGGTGCAAGATGATTCCGGGATGGACTGTCAAAAGAAAAGATTTGTGATCTTATCGAACAGCACCAAATTCCACTTTCATCCTCCCATCCATTACGTAATAAGAGAATGGAATTCTGGGAAAAATGTTCCTCTTCCTTTTGTTCGAGGGGTAGACGAAGGATTCTGGGAAGTTGAGGGTACGTCCAGGCTGAAAAGAACCCTATGATCTCCACATACACCCAGGAATGACTCCGGTTATGAAAGGGATACAGTCGCCATGCCGAGTGCCCAGGAGAAGTGACCGAAGACTGATTCTTTGTAAGAAGTACCATTTTTATTGCTTTTAATGCTCACCCACGCAATTTTCCTCCTTGAATACATGAAGAAGAGCAAATGAGGTTGTGGCAACCCAAGGAAATTCCATGAAATATCTGTTTGGTTTGGCTTAAGGAATTCAATGCCTTCGAACGAATGTCCTTTGTGAATGGCATACAGTTGTTAAAAATTGATGTTTTAAAAGTGAGTGATCATTCCTATTTACAAAAAAAAAAAAACAAAAAAAAAAAAAAACAAAAAAATAGAGATTTTAAAGTAAAATATATTTAAAACTTTTTAAGATATTTAACACACCAAGAAGATTCATAATATCAACTTGGGACTTATCAGCGCTTTTATAAAAATTCTCAATGCTAAGAAATATTTCAACATTCACTAGTGTATTGTGGTAAAATCAAAAGTAAATGACAACAGTTTGCTTATTTATCTAAATAAATAAAGTCACTTATGAAAGCTAGAAAATTTGAGTTTTCTAAGTTTCAATTAAGTTACTTTTGCTGGGCTATAATAAACTCTATATGAGTCAATAATTATTTTAAAAATTCTATTATTAAATTTTTCAGGATTATTTGATTGATTTTTTAAATGGGAAAATGTAATCAACTAAAGATGGGTTTAAAAGAATTCCGGGATTTTAAATGTCTCAAAATTCTTTATAGTAGAGCCCTAGATTCTAAAATCAATTTGAAATAGAAATTCGACCTTTAAATTACTGATGAAGTTAGTATAGCATCATCACAAATTCGAAGATTCTGATTCGAAGCATAATTGCTCAAGAACGTTACTTACTCCCCCTTGGGCAACAGAAGTGAGAATACATACAACTAAAATGAACGCATTTTTTCACAATGAAAGCCTATTTGTCTCTATGGCAATTTTCGCAAACAATGACTAATTCAACAATATCTTACATTTCTAAGAGGAATTCCAAAACATTACAAAAATTAAATTTGTTGCGGGAACTGAACTCGTGAACTGTTGAACTGAAGGCAAGATAATCATGTAGAAGAAGTTTAGTAACTCGAGGGGAAATCCTAAATTAACAGGTTATTTTTTATTTGTATAGAGGAATTACAATTTAATTTATTAATGATTTATGGTGCATTATGCTCCTGAGAGAGTAAAGTATTTGATGCAAACTAATAAATATCATTGTGTGTGTGCATGGTATTTTATCCTTAATAATATAATTTAGTAAGACTGAACTTATATTGGTCACACAAAATTCCAGATCTGTGGCCGCAGAATTGCGGTGCTGTTTTTGATTAAAATATGAGATAATATGGTAAAAGCTTTTTGTAATAATTTTTGTGTGAATTGATGAGAGACAGATGTCCTGACGGCCTGGTTCAGATGGTGCTTTTTTAATGGCTGAATAGTGAGTTCGATTTCTGAATTAACCAAAGATTCAGTATGTTCACTGGTGGCCATTGTGCATGTTAAATTGGTATTGGTCATTGTATGTATGCATGGTTGCAATAAATATGCCGATGGTCTCAATGCTCTTTAAGGGAAATGATACCTCTGGTAGTGGGATGTAAACTCTTTGGGGTCTTTTGTTTAGTCTATGGTTCTAAATTACAAATAATCCTATCTTTTCCCAGCAGCTTTCACTTTACTGATACAATCCAATTCTAGTCTAGATACGGTATAATCTTTCTTTCTTGAGGGATATATCATTCAAGAGATTTCTACTCAAATCTGAAGTCTTTTGTTTTGATTACAGTGTTGCTAGTTTTCCCTTCGGTGTTGACAATTTTGAATTTTTGTTTCCTTTTGGATTCTTTTTAGCAGCCAAGTTTGGTTTTTTCTCTTGTTTTACATCATTTTTGCGTTATGTATATTGTTTTTTAAGTGGCAACAGTGTTTAACTTGCTTGGCGACGAAAAAAATCTCAAAAATCGCCAATTGGGAGGATATACTTTATTAGTTCCCTAGATACAAAGAAATATGCTGGTGCTAACAAATTGATGATAAGAATTCGTGATGGCCTATTTGAGTTGGGCATCATGCTAACTACCAAAGGTAAAGAGCTTGATTTCTGACTTAACCGAAGACTCAACGTATTCAGTAGAGGCGGCTGAGGCACGCTAAATGGGTCGCAATGTTATTTCGAGTGAAATGATACCACTAGGAGTGGCATGGGAAACATTGGGGGGGGGGTTTCTCCCTGGTCCCTACTTTTAAATTAAAAAGACTCCTACTTTCCTCAGCAGCATCCACCTAATTAGTAGGACCCAATTCTTTACTAGGTACATAGAAATATAATTGTACTCACATCGCAAAATGATGAAATTATATACGAAACCTACTTATGGATACATTCTTTGAAGATTATAATAATGAACGGATTTTATAACCATCTACCTATCTGGACATCAATCAAATATTTTCCCATTTAGCATGAGAGTGGAATGTATTAAGTTCAGTTTATTTCCCGCAGACTTTTTTTTTACATCAGGTACAGCAAGAATTGCAATGCTTCCATTTTTTAATAAAACATCAGACATAATGAATTATTTATTTTAATTCTTTTAAAAAAGCAACTGAAAGTATCTTACTTTTAAGAGTATAAAATATTGAAGATATATGAAAATTTGTATTTTACCAAAAATTATCACTTTGGATGAATCATAATGATATGAAAATCTTACAGGTTTCCTTAAAAGATTTGTCTCTTAAACATAAAACTCTAGTTTCATAAGTTATTTTCAAAAGAAGATCGACTAGTTCAATTATGAATACTTAAAAAATGTACATATAGGAAAACCTTTTTAGCAAAATGTATTTAATTTATGCAATAAAAGTTATTTTAGGGAAAAATTTTCTCTGAAAACTTTTTGATACTATTTTTGTTAGTTTTAAATTTTTATAAGCAGTTTGATTTCTGAAGGAAAAAAAAAATTCACTTATTAAAAAGGACAGGAAAAGTTGACACTTCAATGTATACAATTTGGTAATCAATGAATTTCTCATTAAATTATTTTATCAATTCAGTTTTTATTTCCTTTTGCATACACTACTTGAGATATCTTAATATTTACAGTATTACTAGTAATTTTTCGAAGAAAAAATGTACACTTCCGTAAACAATATTTTGTTTCGAATATAGATGGAGCTTTCATTAACAGACTTGAGCTAAACTGCAAACAAAGTGAAATGCAAAGAGCAGAAAAAATCCTATTGTAGTTGTAAAAAAGGAAATGCATTTGAAACAGCAGTAGTAAGTAGGCTATTATTACGAGAATGCCTTATTTGTTAATTAGGAGAACACTCGGAATTTCTTGAAAATTCCATGTTTACAAGATATTTTACTCCCAAAAATTGCGTTGTATGCGTTGATTTTAAATATTGAAAATGGGTGCTGCATACGTAATATTCCTTGTTACATTGACTTGGCAGCACATGAGGAGTGATGAAGTCTATTTTTATCTGATTTGAATTGTTAACACAGAAAACACCCGAATTTAGCTTAAAAGATATTTAACAAAGACTGATGTTACATAATTCACAATTAACATAATCTAACGTAAACTTACATTATTGAAGCTTATTTCTTGACAAAATCGGTATTGTTTAGATACAAGCTCTGTTAATAGCTTTAAGTATTGAAATAAACTATTAATTTTGCAGTTCCCTGTCTGCAACTGAAAACTTGTCTTGTGGGTGACTCAGTTTTATTTCCAGTTAAGATATTTTTTCTCGCTACCCCATTTGCCCTACTAAATAATGTGGAAATAAATTTCTACCATCTGGTTTTGGTCGATCAATCGTTCTACCTTCTTGTGAAATTTTGATGAAGGACTAAATAAAAAGCCGCTTTCATTAAGGTAATCTTTCAAATTTCATTGATTTAAAAAAATATTTTTCTTATATTTCCCGTCTCATCAAAATGATTTGAATTATCAAAATGATTTGAATAATGATTTGAATTATACCTGTCATAAAAGTAATTCTTTTCACTAAAGAGGTGGAAAATTTGTCAAATCGTATTCGTAATGATTTGTTCTTTTAGTGGTAGCATTAACATATATACATATATATATATATATATATATTAATATATATATATATATATATATTATTTTGAATTTTCCATTTATTATTTTGAAACACATTTTAATGTAGCAAATCTTTTGGATATTAAATATCAAATTGTAGCTGTTGTTTAGTTGTTGCATCAACAATCTTCCCTGCACAAAGACCAGAGTTGAGCTCTAGCAGTTAGGAGGAATCAGCCGGGTAGAAGTCTTCGTAATTTAGAATCAGAGAACACGCAGAGAATACTATTTGACCAGTCACACCACCCAGAAAAATTACTTCACTTAGAAGATATCGTAACCGCGATTTATATATATTTAATGTGACCTAGCCAAATTGAAGGAATATGATGGATTTCTTCGATTTAGTTAAGACGCGAATTCACTACCTGTATTTTACCGTATTTTTAATGCATTTATATTTTATTTCAATGTAAACACGCCATTTGTGTTTTGACTGTCATTAAAATAATTACCACTGTCTTCCTTAACAATGCAAAATAAATGTAATGCAGCCAAAAGTTATTCCTTGTCAATCAATGGCGATGTGAACTAATTTTTTCAGAAATGAAAACTGCACAGTTAGAAGATTATGTATGATGCATTAAATGACATTAATATAGTAGTCTATGTGCCTATTCTAAACAGATTACGTCCTATTTTGATTTAACATTCCTGTCGTGTATTTCTATAATAAAGGAATTTTTATTCTTTTCGCCTCCAAAGAATTTCATTGCTTCATTCTATGGCAGGATATTCATACCGAGGACTATCTTACTCTGTGCATCATTTATATAATTCATAGAAATTCTTAGAATATCAATTCCTTTTCATGTAAAATTACGGAAATGATACATAAATATAAAATCAACTTTTTAAGCATAAACAATCGGAACCAAGTTATTGAAGATAAGCCATTACTATATTTTTATTTCTTTAATAAACTGGGTAGTTATAGGACCTCCCCTCCCCTTCAGTACCTAAAACGCCGCTACATTTCATAAATTGAATCATTTAAATGTCCTTGATCCCAGAGTTGGGGTTCCTTTCTGCTGAGCAACGTAACCACTTTCGGTGTTGCAAAGAATGGGGCCTCTTGTAAATAAATGCTTTTTGTGGGGTGTTACAGACAACAGAGGCCGTTTTCCATCAACATGTTGGTTTTTCTTTCTTCTCCCCTTATCCCGAAGACCCTCATCCACTTTTTCAACGGTAAAAATTTCAGCGCTTTTTATTTCTCTCTCCCAGTTATTTATTGTCATTTTTTAACCGCCAATCGGATATTTTTCTTTGGATGGCCTTCCTTTTCTCTCTTTTTCCCATCCCTCTTACCTCTTCCGACAGTGTCCCGAGATTTTTCTGTTGAATCGGAAGAATTCCGTTTTCAAGTGGTTCTTCTGCAAGTGGAAAACAGAGGTTGGGGGTTTTTATTTCTCATTTAAAATGGGCAGTATCGTTTCGTTTTTATATTATTTTTATTTTATTTTTTGCCTTAATTTTGTAATTTTGGAGTTTGTTGTGACGTATGAGAGTAATGATGTTTCAGAATCAAGTATAGACTGTGTTTCTTTCGTTGTTTTCAGTAGTATTTAAATTATTTCCAAAACTAATCACGAATGAAAGTTTTTGCTTTCATTATTACGTCACAATACAGCTGCATGCAGATACACATGGAGGAACTTTGGTGCCATGCATGCTATAAATTTCTAGACCGACACCCAAGCTCGTTTTTCCAAATTTGTCCCCACATGTTTTAAATAATTTTAGCCCGTGAAAGCTCAACGAGAATAAACCATATCAAAATGATGATAACCAGCTGTATCAAAGCTATATCAACATTAAGACATAAAAAAAACAGGATTTTCTCTTTTTATAGTTACTACTGGTTCTCATAGGATATAATGTTGTCGCGTAGATGAAGTGAACGTAGTAAAGCCAATGGAAACGAAAGTGCTCAAGTTTAAATCAAGATTTTTATTATTTCTCAATTAATCGTTACTTATATGCAATTTTGGAATCTTCTAGACTTGAAAGGCCGGCAGAAAATTGGGAACTGAAAATTACATGAATTTGCATAGTTAAGTTAATAAAGCAAACAAAAATAAATTTTTAGGAGACTCTCCTCACTTGCTTTTGAACCCACAACCTCTGGCACACGAGCCTGCTGTTTTACCGACTGAACCACAAAGTCCTTGAGCAAGAGGAATAATTTTCGCTACATTTCACCCCTCTTTAAAAGGAAGCAGCGTCCCGCTACAATCTGGTTTAGCTCCTTGTAACAGGTCTCCTGGAAGTAGGCATCCCTTCACCATTGAATTGTTCTTTTGGATCAAGATAAGGTTTTAACCTTAGTGCATGCACGACTTCTTGTGAATTACGACGCCCTTTGTTTCGTTCCACACTTTCTACTGCATATGTCACGTTAGACCGTCGTCGTGTTACTCGATAAGGTCTCAGCAGATTTTCGGATACTCTCACTTTTCGTACCGGGGTATAGACCCATACTAAATCTCCGATATTGCAGCTGACAGGTCGATGCCTCTCGTCATATCGACGTTTGTCTGCAGCTTGCGCTTCGCGGATATGGAGTTTTGCTAGTTATCTAGCTTCCTTAGCCTTGGTAATCAGATGATGCACATAACTTTCGTCGGCAGTTTCGGTATTAGATGGGAAAATTGCGTCAAGAAGAATCTGGATATCTCTGCATTAACGAGAAAGAATTGGCAAAATCTCGTGGTGTCTTGTTTTGCTGAATTGTACGCAAAAGTCACTAAGGTAGTATGGTATCCCAATTTTTTTGCTCAACGTCTACGTACATAGACAGCATGTCCGCCAATGCTTTGTTGAATATTTCTGTCCATCCATTGGTCTATGGATGGTAGGCGGTCGTCAGAAGATGTGACGTCTGGCATAACTGGTTGATATTTTTAGCAATATCGGCTAGAAAGTTACATCCTCTATCACTTATCATTTCTTTGGGAGCTTAGTGCTTCAGTACAATTTCTTCAATTGTTAATCTAGCAATTTCGGCGGGTCAGTAGTTGGTATAGCTTTTGTCTAGTCATGTGAATCTAGTCAAATAGTCTGCGCAAACAATAATCCACCGGTTACTATTTTGGGTTATTGGAAAGCGTCCAAGTAAATCTATTCCATTTTTGGCAAAAAGGTGAATCAGGGGGTTTTATCGGTTGAAGCTGCCCCGGTGGAAGTTGTAGAGGTGATTTCTGTCTCTGGTATTTTCTCTGGTTAATGGAAAGCGTCCAAGTAAATCTATTCCATTTTTGGCAAAAAGGTGAGTCAGGGGGTTTTATCGGTTGAAGCTGCCCCGGTGGAAGTTGTAGAGGTGATTTCTGTCTCTGGTATTTTCGACAGTGTGAAACATACCGACGTATGCTCCCATACAGCCCTGGCCAAAACTATTTTCTCCTTTTCCGGTCGTACGTTTTGGTGAAACAAAGATGACCGGCAGTTGAAGCTTCGTGAAGACTTCTTAGTACACCACTACGAAGTTGTTTTGGTACCACCAAGAGCCACTACTGTCCCATCGGATCATAATTTCTTTTATAAAGTACACCACTTCTTATTTGATAATTGTGGTACGACTCACTTTTCTTAAGAATTCCTATGATGGTATTCAACTGTTTATCCTTTTGTTGTTCTTTTCCGTATTCTTCGATTGTTGCGAAGGACGAGATTTTATCATTGCTTTCAATTGTTGGTTCAATGAGGGGCTTTCTTGACAGAGAATCCGCATCCGAATGCTTACGGCCGCTCTTATAGGTAATATTTATGTACTATTTTTATAACCTGAGAGGCTATCATGCCAGTCTTCCCGATGGACCCTTAACGTTCGTCAACCAACATAAAGAATGGTGATCCGTTACTATTTTGAAAAGTTTTCCATAGAGATAGACGATCTGAATTTACTGATAGCCCAGATGACGACAAGGCATTCCTTTTCGGTTGTGGAATAGTTTCTTTCAGCTGTAGTAAGGGACTTGGACGCACAGGCTATTGGTCTTTCCTTATTATCCTGGATCTGTACCAGAACTGCGCCGAGGCCATAGCCACTAGCATCTTAATGAACCCTTGTCTCAGCGTCTGGAAGGAAATGTCCTAGTACAGGGCCGCTGGTCAGCAATTTTTGAAGTGTTGAAAAAGATTCCTCCTGCGATGTATTCCAAGAAAAGGTTGCGCCTTTCTTCAATAAGTCTAGCAAGGGTTTTGCGATCTCAGCAAAATTTTTGATGAATTGTCGATAATGAGCATAGGCCCAGAAAACTTCGAATATCGGCGAAATTTCCGGGGTAGGGAACTTTGCTACAGCCACTGTTTTCTGTGGATCTGGATATATTCCATGTTGATCAATTAGGTATCCCAGTATAGTTATCTGTTTTTGCCGAATGAACATTTGTTAGAATTTAGTGTTAATCCCGCTTCTTGAATGCATTTTAGAACTTTCCTCAAGGGTACTTAATGTTCTGCGAAGTTTTGTGCTTACACAATGATATCGTTTAGATAACAGAGACAAATATTCCACTTTAGGCCTCTTAGTACTGTGTCCATTATCCGTTCGAACGTAGCGGGGGCATTACATAGCCCAAACGGCATAACTTTAAATTCCTAAATCCCATCTGATGTCACGAAGGCTGTCTTTTCTCCGTCTTTGTCGTCAACTTCTATTTGCCAATAGCATGACTTTAGATCCCTCATAGAGAAAATTTTTTAACCAGCTAGATAGTCCAGGGCATCGTCGAAGTGAGGTAATGGATATACATCCTTTCTGGTTAGCTTATTCAATCTTCTATAATCGACACAGAAACACCATTCCCCATTTTTCTTCTTTACAATCACAACTTAAGATGACCATGGGCTATTTGACGGTTGTATCACGTCTTCTCTTATAATTCGCTGCACTTCTTCAGCAATCACGCGTCTTTCGATAGTTGATACACGGTAAGGTCTTTGCTTGATTGGTGAATTACCACGTATATCGATTTTGTGGCTCACTGAACTAAATCGAGATTTCCTAAAATATCACTTAAAATCAAAAATGTCCCTAAATTTTTCTAGCGGGTTCAATAGCTCGTCTTCTTCAGTAATGGTTAGATCAGAATAGAGAATTTCTTTTAATTTTTCTCGAATTACCCTTTTTCTGGACTGGTATCCGTCGAAAGTTTTTTGCACTTTGTTACTCAGGGAGCAAATAACATCATTTGCTATTGATGTGAAAAAGCCTACATTCATCCCTTTCGGTATCAGTTGGGTTCGTCGGGAAAAGTTCGTTACCCACACTTTACAGCAGCCATACTCAATGCAGACAATTGTCGCTGGTACAGATAACCCTTTTTCGTACCTCAGAACTTTACTACCAACAATCACAGCTGCATTTGCTTCCTGTACTGTTGGATTCAGAGCAGATATTTGTCTTATAGAGTTAGCTCAAATTAAGTAATCCGATGCGGCCCTTAAACAATAATTTGATTCGTTTGAGACTGAGTGGCATGGAAGGATTTCGTAAAGTTGTAGCTCTTGATTTCCACGATCGATAACGGCATTGGTGGCACGGAAAAAGTCCCAGCCAATATCATTTGATGACTGCAATGCGGAAAAACGAGAAATTCAAACGACTTCACAATCCCGTTCAAGTCCATTTTTAATACACAGCGTCCAGAGGCGGCTACAGTTTTACTACAAGCAATTTTCAATATAGGTCCGTTTTCAATAAACAAAGGAGTATTTAATTGTTGCCGTAGTTCTTCAGATATTACAGAATAATCGGCACCAGAATCAACTAGGGCTTTAATACATTGTCCATTCGCGGTGATATAGGTGGTGTTCTCTTTTAACTTGGCTGTGGTGTATGTTGGAGGATTTTCTTCCATTGCGGCCTTACCTCCTGCACAGGTCACCCGAATTAGTTTTCCTAATTGAGTCGGCGTGGAGAAAGACTCGAACGGCGTACTGGTGACTGCGACTCTCGACGGCATGAAACGTCGTGGGTAAGGTAAACTGCTCCTAATTCTGGAAGAAGTAGGCTGGGCATAATCATCGTCGAATCTACCAAAAGAGTCGGTGTACATATCTCGTCGAGGGTTGATATTCCTACTCGCTCGTGCATTTTCAAATATTAGGTGTCTCTTCCGACAAAACCTTAGCACATGCCCTGGTATCCCGCAATGGTAGCAGAGGGGTTTATTATTGTCAGTCCTCCACAAGTCTGTTCTGCGTTGAGGAGTGGGTCTGTTGGTGGTTTCATGCCTTAGCTGCGGCCTGGTTGGAACTGAACGTCGAGGAATGGTTTTATCTCTTCTTGAACTTGTAGGTGGTGCTAAAACCTTTATGACCTCTTCCTGCACCACAGAGGCAATGTCACGTGGTGGCCCAGCTTCATTGCTTGAGTATCCCTGTATTTCAGACATGATGTTTTGAAGCTCTTCTCTGACTATTGCACAAACTAATGACCTGAGATCAGTGTCATCTGTTTTGGCCGACACTGCGGAGACATTAGGTAGCCTCTGAAATCGTGATCGAACGATAAGTCTTCGTCGAAGGCTCTCTATATGACGGCATCGTTTTGCAAGAGCATCGGTGGTTTCATATTCCTGAGATGACAAAATCTGGTAAAGGTCCTCTGCAATACCCTTAATGAGATGAGCCAATTTCTCGTCTTTAGGCATAGAGGGGTTAACTTTTCGGCACAGGGAAAGTAAATCTTGAGTGTAAGATTCAGATATTTCACCAATTTGTTGTGCACGGGTGAGTAACAGTCTTTCAGCTTGGCGTTTTATATCAGCTGCATGGCAAAAGGTATTTTTCAGAGAGTTCCAAAAGACAGTCCAGTCAGTGAAGGTGTATTCATTGTTATCGAACTATTGACGAGCTGTTACGGTGAGATAAAAGATGACATTTGCTCGTCCCAGCGATTATAATTCGCTATTCGATCCAAATTCGTGAGCCACCGGTTAGGGTCTTCTTGGTTGTCCCCAGAGAATTTACAGGGGCTTCTGGGTAGCTGGTAGGTCAAAATTGGAACTGGTGTTATGTTACTCGGACCAGAGCTGGCTCCAGATGAGAGATTCAGATCGTTTCCTCCTCCTTCAGCCATCATCCTTAATTGTCTTGCCGAATTCGGTAGGAGACCAAATTCAGGTTGAGACCTCGAATACGCCGGTTTGGAGTAACTCTTCCGATGTAGTACCCGGCACCTCCACTAATCTGTCGCGTAGATGAAGTGAACGTAGTAAAGCCAATGGAAACAAAAGCGCTCAAGATTAAATCAAGATTATTATTATTTCTCAATCAATCGCTACTTATATATATAGTTTTGGAACCTTCCAGACTTGGAAGGCCAGCAGAAAATTTAGAACTGAAAATTGCATGAATTTGCATAATTAATAAAGCAAACAGAAGTAAATTTTTAGGCGACTTGCCTCGCTTGCTTATGAACCCGCAACCTTTGGCTCACGAGTCCGCTGCTTTACCGACTGAGCCACGAAGTCCTTGATCAAAAGGAATAATTTTCGCTACAATATGAATCATTAACCCAATCCAGTATAGTTTCCATTATTTAATTTTATTCATTAATCAACATTATTAACATAATTAAATCAACATTATTTAAATTTACTACCGATAGGAAACTACATTAATATCATTTACACTTTTAGTTCATTCTAATATCTTAATAAAAAATAATGTTAGAATATGTAAATAAAGGATATTTTTTAATGTGTATAAATGAGTTATTTTAAAATATTATGAGTATTAATTTTTCAAGTAATGAGTGTTTCCAACAATGCAAATCACCAGATTTTAAAGGAATTTTACAAAAAATATTATTGTATGATAACATCGTATAATTCTTGCTTTATAATATTCAACGAATCTTGGTCTGTAGTATCCAACTAAACTTTCCTGTTCATAGGATTTGAGAAACTATCGTCTGATATCGTCTCTAATTGAATCTTTAGGAGCCATCACTATTCACACATTTAAATACCTAATAATCATTGTTTTTATAATATTCTTGTTGACATGCAAGTAATTTGCTTTGCAATAATTCAGTGTGTGTCTGAAGAAGAATTCTAAAATGAAATAAAAATAATCCAAGATTGATTATGTGTTATATACCCTGTGGTCAAAAGTCAACGGAAATCTGATTTTGTTGGCTTGAAATGCAGTAGACGCATAAAAAATAGGATGTGGCATACCAACTTTTTCTTTAAATATAGAATTCACTCTTTGGCATCCGTTATGCCCTATGTTAACATAAACTTGGTGAATTTGTGTCTTTTCGTCCTATGACATAGAGGAGAAAAGTTCAAGTTCAATTTTCAATTGATGACTTTCATTAAATTTCACCATTGCGTGCTCTTATTCTTGCTCTTTGATGCATGAACTAAGTTCTGAAAGTGAAGTGAGTAATGTAGCTATGAAATGTTGCAAATTTTCAAGGGCATCACTCTTTCCTGAGATACAATGTTGCTAAATATTGTGTTCTGTATGGCTTATCTATCCCATTAATAATGAGATTTCATAAAAACACGAACAACAACAGCAAAATAATAAATCGCAGTGTCGATGCACTGGGGTTTTTCCAATAATGAAAGTATGACTTCTTGTAGTTTGAACCTCTCCTTTCTTCAAGAAAAATAATATGAATTTCACATAAACAGATTTAATTTTTTAACTCAGAAACCACAACTTTTCTTCCCTCTTCTCTTTATAAGCAGCTTTATCATTTATACACACTTTCATACTTTTTGATCAAGATATGTAATATAAATCCTTCAGATACCACAGTATTTATTACTCAGATAATCATGTCAATACATGCAGTGATCTCCGAATTATTTGTGTTATAAATCTCGAATATTCCAATTTCTGTAAAATTATTTTGAAGCTAATTTTTCTATGTGAGCCGCCATAACATAGCCTATTTGATGTCCAGTAGGGCATAAAACTCAAAGCAGAAAACACAAAAAATATCTATCAGGAATAGCAAATGAAGTTCTATCGATACTGAAGATTTCATTTAGAGCTCCAGTGCTTCAATGCTTTCCTTCCGCTTTCTGTAAGACCTGCAAAGTGAAACATCATTATCCGAAATAAGTAAATGAGAGGGTGAGCACACACCTTCCCTCAAAGGTTTTCTGGAGTTTTATGGGTTTGGGTCATGTCCGAGTTAAAATGTGACGTCCTAAGTCCTGCTGTATTTGTGGAGTGGATGTGGAGAGGACTCATCACCTTTCCGTGGTGTAAAATTATGAGGAGCTTGGTGATGGGCGAGGATTCCAAACTCTTAACCCTGAGGTTCAGTCCGAGGCTCACCTGTATTGTTATTTATGTATGACATTATTCAATGTATGGCATCAAAACACTTAACAAATTTCATCACATCAACGCTCAAAAGACGAATGCGTGATGTAGAGCAGCTTGGTGTCTCCAATCAATAAAAAGACCAACAAAAGGATTTGACTTGTGATATTATCGATACTGCACATCTTTATTTCTTGCAATATACATAATATTAAAAGGAATCAAGTTTTGAAATAGTAATGGTGAGATTAGTGGAAATATTAAAAGATAATAATTGTTTATAAAATTATTTATAAATTCATACTAGCTGAAGAGTTAGCACTCTGGTTTCTAGATCATTTGTTTGTAAGCGCGATTTACACTTCTGGCTCATATTTGAAAAAGCACCGACACAAAGACATATAAACCAGATTACACACACACACACACACACACACACACACACACATATATATATATATATATATATATATATATAATTTAGCACACACACATATATATATATTAATAGACTTTGATAAATATCTTCGGTTTACATAAGTTTATTTTATTTAACAAATATGAATTTTATAAATTTATAATGATTTATTATTTCATTATCTGTAAAACTTTATGTTTAAAATTTCTTGCTGCTTATCTAGTAAATCGAAACATTAGAGATATTGCATTTATACGTTTTAAATGAAAATCAACAATAACACAAAATCTTCCGACAGAGAATGCGATGATTGATTGGTTGATTCAGAATACACTGATTTATTGTTTGTTTTTCAACTTCCATTTTATACCCAGGAAAGATAATTGAATTAGGATCAATATTTTGAAGCAGATTTTAAACAGTGAAATATGTCTAAGATCAAGCTGCCAATCAAACTCATGAACTGCTAAATCAAAGTCTGGCCCATTCGGAAGACAGCTCACCGAAAAATACACTACGTTTCATTACAATAGATAGTAATATATGTACAATATATATAATTGAAAAATATTTTCATTCTCCTAATTGAATAATTAAAATAAGTAAGAAACAACATTTTAGTTTAAAATGTAAACCCATGATGTTTCAAAAAATAATAATGAATAATAATATTTAGTAATTCTATCAAAATTACTCCAATGATAGTTTTACTTTATAAAACAGACCATTGTTTCAATGGATTAATTACTAAATTTATATGTTTGTATGCATAATTACAAAGCAATAGTGTCTTTACAATAAGTTCATCGTATTGCTTTAATATCATGTGGTTATACAAATGTAGGAGAATATCCATCGTATGAAGCAACCAAATTATAGCAAATAACACTTAATTCAAATGATCAAGTTATTAAAATTCCAACATTCTATTATCGAGACTTATATAATTTTGTTTCGGAATTTCATGACTTAACAGAAATTATTCGCTTCAATTTCTGTTAATTTTTGACTGAAGTCGAGCAAGCAAGAAAATACATCGGTAACGAAACAAAGAATCAATTATTTATTTCGAGCAACCGTCGTATTCTTTACGATGTGTAAAGCAGACAAAAAAGATACACAAAAGATGCTTTTGTATTCATTGCTAATAAAAGAATGCCGAGAAGATATTGGGCTGCTTCTTGTAAAAATGAGGAACTTACTTGTGATGGACATTGTAGTAATAAGCGCCAAATACACAAAGATTTATGTATAATTCTACGCCATTCTGGTTGACCAACAGAGTTTCCCAAATTGGTTCTAAGACACTGAACATTGAGCAAATATTCAAAGAATATAAGAAATAATATTTTCTGTATAAGCTACACATTCCCAGTGAATAATATACCAGTAACATATAACGAATGTAATAGCAAATTATTTACTGTGGGGTAGTAACTAATTTACTATTACATTATACCACTTTGCTACACCATTATTATTTAGATGATGTAATGAAGCAGTAGCACAATATTATGAGAAGAACATTTTTCAATATTATACAAAGTTTTAAAAAATAATTTCAGACCATCCCTAACTTACGTTTAATCATTAATTCAGTTAATTTTTTAGTACACTACTGGCCATTAAAATTACTACACAAAGAAGGCGACATGCTACAGACGTGAAATTTATACGAAAGGAAGAAGGTGCTGTGATATGCAAATTATTAGCTTTTCAGCGCATTCAGACAAAGCAGGCGCCAGTAGCGACACCTACATTATGTTTAAATGAGGAAATTGTTCAGCAGGTTCCTCATACATAAACTGCATTTGAACGTTGTTTCCTGGTAAAAAGTTGTTGTGATGCCTTGTGTAAGAAGGAGAAATGCGTACCAGCTCGTTTCTGTATTTGATAAAGGTCGAATTGTAGCGTACCGGGATTGCGGTTTATCTTATCGCAGTATTGCTGCTCGCGTCGGTCGAGATCCAATGACTGTTAGCAGAATATGGAATCGATGGGTTCAGGACGGTAATACGGAACGCCATGCGGGATCTCAACGGCCACCTATCACTAGCAGCCGAGAAGACAGGCATATTATCCGCATGGCTGTAATGGATCGTGCAACCACGTCATGAGCCGTGAGTTAAGAAACGGGGTAGTTTGGAAGACAACAAGTGTTTCCACGAACAGTTCGACGACGTTTGCAGCAGCATGGACTCTCAGCTCGGAGATCATGGCTGCGGCTTTCCTTGACGCTGAGTCATAGACAAGAGCGCCTTCAATGGTGTGATCAACGACGAACCTGGGCGCATGAATGGCGAGACGTCATCTTTTCAGATGAATAAAGTTTCTGCATACAACATCATGATGGTCGCATCCGTGTTTGGCAGCATCGAGGTGAACGCACACTGGCAGTGTCATTCGTCATCGTCATACTGGCCCATCACCTGGCGTAATGGTATGGGGTGCCATTGGATACACGTCTCGGTCACCTCTTGTTCGCATGGACGGTGCTTTGAACAGTGCACGTTACATTTCTGGTGTGTTACGACCCGTGGCTCTACCCTTTATTCGAGCCCTGCGAAACCCCACGTTTCAGCCCGACCGCATGTTGACGGTATTGTACGGACCTTCTTTGATACGGAACATGTTTGGCTGTTGCCCTGGCCAGCACGTTCTCCAGATCTTTCACCAATAGAAAACGTGTGGTCAATGGTTCCCGAGCGACTGGCTCGTCACCAAACGCCAGTCACTTCGGTTGATGAACTGTGGCATCGTGTTGAAGCTGCATGGGCATCTGTACCTGTACATGCAATCCAATCTCTGTTTGACTCAATGCCCTGGCGTATAACTGCTGTTATTACTGCCACAGAGGTGGTTGTTCTGGGTACTGATTTCTCAGGATCTATCCAGCCAAATGTTTTGAAAACTTAATCATTTTTTATTTTTAGTATAATATTTTTGTCCAATAAATATCATTTTGTTATCTGCATTTCTTCCTGGTGTAGCAATTTTAATGGCAAGTAGTGTATTTAAAATTCAATTTCATAAAAATAATTTTAGTAACATATTTTTTTAATGCTTGAGAGCGCGGTTTGCATTTATATACTACTTTTACTAAACTAGTAGTAACAACATACAATCGACTTGATTTTTTAAAAGTATAAGATATATTAGTTTTTGACGGTTAATTAAATGTAATGTTTGTCAAAAGAAATACACTGTATTTTATGTTTAAGGGTATTGTTGGCTCCAGCGCTTTGAGTGTCAGCTATTTTTTACTTACGCCAAATGCACCAACAACCCCAAAAGACGTAGAATAAAAACTTCACTTTAGTAGTAGTTTGTACGTCCACTAGTTTACCTTTGTTAGCTTGTTGGAGAGCGGGTTTAACCACAATTGTTAATTGATAAATTAAACTTTATTTGAATCGCATGAAATTATTTAATGAACATCCCACTACATTTCATGGACCTCCTCACTGCAAAACCAAATAGGAATCATGACATTCATTAATATAACGCGACATTTTTCAAGCCAAATTAGTTAAACTTTCGTCAAAAACATTAAAAGATTTTGCTGTAACTGAACTCCGTGCAGTTCTAGATTCATTGGAAGGTATTAAAAAACCAAATTTAAAATAGTAAAACAGGAATACTTCGAAATAGAAAATGACGAGGTATTTAAAGAAGCTAAAAAAGTTCTGGACAAAATTGGCGAAGAGATTCAAGAATTTCAGGTCAACTTTTTCTTTACAGATGGACTGAACTTAAAAACAAAAGTTACTGTGTAGAAAAAAATATTAGATTACCTGAAATTCCTTTACCACAATTTGATGGTCAATTTAATAACTAAAGCTCTTTTAAGCAACAGTTTCAAAATTTAATCGAAAATAATCCAACATTACCAGACTTTCAGAAACTTTATTATTGGAATGCTTCCCTTAAGGGTGCTGCAAAACAGGTGCAGTCCCCAAATGATAATTTTGAATCGTTGTTTAAAGCTCCCACGCTTCGTCATGAGAATACTAAACTAATTGTTGAAAGCCATGCTCAAAATATAATTAATTGTAAATCATTAAAATCAAAGAAAACCCTTTTCAACTTCATATGATTATTAATAATTTTCAAAAAAACATTCATTCTTTGAAAGCATTGGAATTTAAACGTAATAAATTTGTTGACATTTCGTTAATAATTTTAATAAATTTAGTTAATAAATTTAATTTGTACTAAACTTGATAAAGAGACTCATAGACAATTTCAATTAACTGTTGATTCTCATGAACTTGGGATGCTTTCATCAATTTCTTAGAAAACTTAAAAGCTGCTTGTTTTGATTCATAACCCAAATCTTCAAAACCTATTACTAATTACGGAAAAAACTCGTTTCTATCTAACAAACCTAAAACCCTTTTCATTAAATCTGCCTCACAATATTGATTTCTTTGTGATTCGAGTCATTCACTGCATAAATGCCAATTATTTCTAAAAATGAAAGTATTCGAACGGTTTGATTTTTGGGAATCTAAAAATTTGTGTTTAAACTATCCGAATTCATCACATAAATTAAATGAATGTTTGTCTTAATCTAGATGTATCGAATGTCACCAAAAACACCAATCTCTTTTGCATAGATCGGATATGCAGTCTTTATAAAAACAAATTCGTCCAACGCCGAACACAAATATTTCTGAAAGTTTCGAAACTGATCTCCCCATTTCATCCCCCCACCAGGCGCCAGTCGAAAGTGAACATTCTTCACCTGCGATATTGAAGCAAGATGGAAAGATTCAGAATTTTATTTCACAAACAAAAAATGTTCTTCTCAGTACAGCTTTTATTTACCTGAAAGATTATCACGGAGAATTTAAGAGGGGTAGAACTATATTGAATAGCGCTTCTCTCAAGCTTCGTTTATTACTAATGACTGTGCAACATGTTTGGGATTAAAAAGAAACATGATGAATGTTCCGCTTGGAGGATCTGATAGGTCGTTAGTATCAGTGATGCAATTAGTAAAAACAATGTGTGTGTGTGTGAATTCGTGACATATATCGAATTCTTAGTAGTTCTTAGAATTACTAATTTGACATCTTCCCAACAATTAAGATATTCGCACTTGCATTTGCCTAGGAATATCGCACTTGCGGACTCTCGGTTTTTTGAACCATTAAAAGTGGATATTTTGCTTGGAGCTCAAACTTCCGTTGAACTTTTGAAACCTAGTCAAATTAGAATAAATGAACATATTTTTCTCCAAAATTCATATTTCGGATATTTAATTACTAGTAGTGTGCTATGTAACTCTACGAACAAAACTTTTTGTCACTTAGACGTCAAAGAGAGTGACCTACACAAAACACTAAGTTCGTTCTGGGAGGCTGAAGCTTTGGAAGAAAAGTCTCCAATGAGTGATGAATTGAAATATTGCGTGAAACATTTTAATGCGACTCATTCTAGAGACATTAACGGTCGTTATATAGTTGAAATGCTCTTAGTAAAAAAATCGAACTTGGATTATCCAGAGATTTGGCTATAAGAAGGCTTAACAGTACTATAATTCGACTTGATAAAAATCCAATTGTTAAGGGCTTTATCATGGTTTTCCCAAAGAATAAGAGGATCTTGGGCATATAGAAGATGGCGAAAGTGTTCTTCTACATCCTCATTATTATATTCCTCACCAAGCTGTACTGAGTTATGCAAGCAAACTTAGAGTTGTATTTAATGCTTCAGCAAAAACTTCAAATTATATTTCGTTGAATGATATTTTATTAAAGGGTGGAACTGTTCAAAATGAACTTTGAAGAATTTTTTTACGATTTCTTAAACATTTGATTGCTTTCACAGCCGATGTGCAAACAATGTACAGACAAATAAAGGTTCACCATTCGCAGCAAGATTTACTTCGAATTGTTTGGAAACATAGTGACGATGTTCCATTGAAAACTTATCGTTTGACTACTGTTACGTACGGAACTACTTGTGATTTGCTTCTAGCCACCCGAACTCTTCTTAAATTGGCTGAAGATGAAAGTTTTCCGTTCGCATCGCTGGTAGTTAAAAATGATTTTTATGTCGATGACGTGCTCAATGGTGTCCTAAACGTGGAAACAGAGTTAAAAATTAAGCATCAATTAATAAGCATGTGGAAGATAAATGGAATGCATTTGTATAAATGACCTAATAAAAATCTTAACTACTTTCACAAATACCAACAGATTATCAAGAATATATCTTTAGAAATGATGAATGTGCTTCTGTGAAAGTTAAATCATTTAAATTTCATCTAAAACGAATCATTGGCAACTTGACATTAACTCTTGAAGAAATTCTCACAGTAACTATTCAAATAGAAGGAATGTTAAATTACAGACCTCTCATTCCCCTTTCATCAGAAGCTGATAATTTTGATGTTCTTAATAATAAGGTGAGCTATTTGTGTCATTGTTGAACCAGATTTGACTTCTAAAGAAAATATTAGACTTGATAAACACAAAAGAATCATTAAATTTGTGCAAAGTGTATGGAGATCATGGAAAAGAAATTATTTGAACAATTTGAAAGCATGCATCAAATGAGAATTTAGTAAAATGAATGTTGAATCAAACACTAGTGTGTTAGTAAAAGAAGATAATCTTCCAATTGGAAAATTTTTCCAAACACATCCAGGTACTGATAATAAAATCCGTGTAGTTAAATTGAAATTACCAAATGGAAATTTTGTCAAAAACCTGTACCGAAAAGTGCTATTTTACTTATTGTTTAAACATTTGTTGTTATTTTACTTTAGATTAGTTTATTTATCTGTGTTGTGTAATTAAGTATAATTCTCAAATTTCTCATGTGTAAGCTGATTTTGAAATTTTATTTCAGGGCCTGGCGCCAGCGCTTTGTGTGTTGGCTATTTTTTCCATACGCCAAATGCACCAACAACCCCAAGGGACGCGGAATAAAAACTTCACTTAAGTTGTAGTTTGCACGCCTATTAGTTCATTTATGTTAGCTTGTTTGAAAGCGGTTTTAACCCCTATAGTTTATTGCTAAACAAAACTTTATTGGAATCGCATGGAATTATTCTAAAAACATCCCACTACAGGTATACTTATGCTTCAAAAGTTTTCCAAAAATTACATAACAACGCAGACTTTATTTGTCTCATATATAAAAATATTGAAATTACTTACTTTTCCCGATTTTGATCTTCAAGAAGAAAAGCTCAATTTTTAATTAAATATTATGTTTTCTGTAGGCAATTATATTGGATTATGCCGTTATATTTGAATAAAATAAAGTACAATGGTACTCTTTAAAAACTCGCAATTTAAATTCCATATCCAAAATAAGGAGATATAACTAAAATAACATTTCTATTTCCATCCGAAATTTCAGTTACATTTATTTACATTATGCAAAAAACTGCATAACTGTTTTAATATTGTTATTGGGCAAAAGTAAATTTAAGAAGGCGTGAAGAAATACGCGGTTGTTTCATTTTTAAGGTTATCAAGAATAATTGAACATTTTGTATAAAAGCTAATTTTTTTAAGTCTGAATGCTGAAATTTTCGTATAAGATTATGTATAAAATATTAAATCAGGACATTTTAAAAAATCCCTGTTAAATTGTCAATAAAGCATACATAATTGTAAGATTTTTTTTCCTCATCATACGTGAAACTTAGCAATTTTAGTTATCAATTTACAATACTATGTTGTAAACTTCATATCACTTGAACTTTACACTTAAATCACTTGACATGTGGTTTATGCCCGATGGAGCTCCAGTACATCTTTTCATCACGGTCCGTAATTTTTTGAGTGTCACAATATATTGGACGTAGCGAACCTGTGACTTGTCTTCCTTACTCACTGGACCTCAACCCAATGGACTTTTTTTTTGGGGGGGGGGGGGCACATGAAATCTTTAGAGTATGAGACGCCTGGGGAATCAGCTGCTAAGATCTTGTGGTTAGAATCATTGTTGCCGCGAACGAAATTAACACGACTCCAGGAATCTTGGAGAGGTGCTCCAGTCATTCCTTCGTCTGTGTCATCTGGGCAACGACACACTTGGTTGGGATTCTAAGCATTTGCCGTGAGGCTTTCAATAAACGATAAATATGATTCTGAAAGAATTGGTAATTCGCTTACCCAACACTATTATAAGTTCATGTGGGAATTCCTCTTTTGTGCTTCTCAGAGTATGATGTGACTCAATGTTCCAGTGTAATTATTCCTTGTCTGGATGGCTACTATCACTCTTCTTAATTTGTAAAAACAATTTAGAATATGTGGATATATTTTTTTAGATTAATAAAAATTCCAGCCATCAATAATTCAGTGAATATCTCAAAGAAATGTGAATTTTTTAATGAATCAGGATTCTTTACTTATCTTATATTCCTATTGGGGGAATTTCATTACTTAATAATTATAAAAAATTATCAAAAGCAAGTTTGGGTAAGTTGAATTTTTGATGCATAAAAATCCTAGTTTTATTTATTCTAAAAATCTTTAGTAAAACCATTTAAGGAGAGAGCTAACCTTTCCCAAAATCTAAATGAATGCACTTTATCAGAAATTTATGTAACCCATTTGATACACCATGGACTTCCATGCAGTACTCTCCATTCTGCTGTTCCTCCGCTTCAGCAGATTTAGACTCGAGTCACAGACTTTTACGCCCAGTGGTGGCGAAAACAATTAAATCTCTCCTCTAGCAAAAGGCAGGGTCGATAGGGAAGAGGCGAGCGAGCTCATTACGAGCTCAGCCTAATTACGAGCAGACGACCACCCCGTCTGCGGAATGATCATATCGGAGGAAAGAAAAAGGCTGTTTTGTGGAGGCAGCTGGGCGTAAAAGTGCCCTTCTTATATTCTCGGGCCACAAGAGGGAAAGAAAAACAACTTCGCAAAAGGCCAACCTTCGATTCCTCCAGACGACACTTAGAGGCGAGTATTAAAGGATTCCAGGTTAGTGCCCAGCTCTGCGAGGCTAGTTGGGGAATTAGTGTCGTTGCAGGATCCCCTTTTTGGGGTTTTATGAGGTGCAACCGCAGTCCAATATCTGGGATACACTGCCGCACCATGGCAGCGAAAGAGACCTTCCTTCTGCATCTCTTGATTAATAAGGATATGACAGAAGCTCAATAGTAAGATGATTACGATGTAGTTTTTACTTATTCGAAATAATATTTTTATCACAACAAATGTTTCGCATTATTGCATACAAGTTTCTCTCTTTTTAAAGGGACTTCTTCATTAATACTTCATAGTCATATAAGGAAATACGGTTGCTATAAAAATAATCATCATAAACATTAGTCATGAGATGGAATGAGCTTATTTTTTTAATACTAATTTAAAATATCACGAGGATTATTTGGAAGTTCATATTCAAAGAAATATCCTTTTAAACGTGTTTTATGAGCAATTGATTCAAAATGTAATTTAATAAGAAATATGAATTATAAAATCAGTAGCTATAAGGGAGAAAGATTTCAATTTTGAAAAACACATTTACTTCCGACATATTATCTACTCATTAAATAACTTTAATTATAAGTTTGATTTGTTAATCATTAATTAACATAACAGAAGGATTCCTAACTTTACAGATTTCAAGAGCAAAAGTATTTAAGATATTTTAGTTGCCTTATTTATTTCAAAAGAAGAAAATATTAAATTTCACACTCAACTTTTTTTTTTTTTTTTTTCAAAAAATTCTATATTTTTTATTCACCTCATTCAACAATCAGATGATGAATAAAATTAACTTCCAATACATTTTACATGAGTATTCATTAAAATGTATACAATGAAACCATATATTTTCCTTTTCCTTTTTTGCTTAAAATAAAGATATTAATAAGATATATACATACACAAGTTGAAATGTTTCCTCAAAATGTTTCTTGAAGAAAATGAGCGAAAGTATTTAGTTCATCAATAGGAGTTGAGGGGGGGGGTTCTTGTCAAGGACCGCATGAACCATCGTTTAAACAGCCGACCCTCTAACTCCTCTAATTCCCGGATAAAGGGACCAGTTAACAAAGTAACGGCCACCCCTAATCCCTTCCAGATAACACCCACATCACATCGGAATCTCAATGTCCCCTTTCCTCCCCCATCCCTTTCTCCTCGGATTCCTTCTTTCAAAGAGAATTTCGGGAGAAAGGTGGAATGGAAGCTTTCAAGAAAGTCTGAAAGATAGCAATTTAAGCAGGTGTTTCATAATTTTGATGAAGATTTCATAGGGATTTGCTTTAGAAAGGTGTTTTGGGTTTCCATTTTTTTTAAAAAAATTGTTTTACTTAAGATGATTTTAATAATTATTGAAATAAAAGTATTCTGATTGGTAGAGAATATCTCTTAAGCTTTAAACAAGCAATAGATATTTTAAAAATGTGTGAAGAATTTTGAATGTTTTGGAAGATAAGGAGAATGTTTACTTTCCCCAACTAATATTTTTAATAATTTAAATGATTGATCAAAAATAAGTAAGACACCGATAAGATTGATGGCCTACATTTGTATAAATTTTATTTCTAAAAATAAATATAAACAGTTATTATAAAAATATAAGCGAAAATGCTTAAGTAGTGAAAAAATTGAACACCCTGTGAAAAAAAAATCAAGCTAAAAATGGAATGAGATGGAGGAATGGTCCATCCAAATGCACGTGAAAAGATCTCTTAGACATGCATGCATATGCGAGGGATGCCCTTCAACTACCTTCGGCTGTCCACTGACCAAAAAGATTTTGATAACCTCTCTTCAATATCAATAACCTGAGTTCCGCAACCGTTTTCTTAAAACTGAATGTAGAGGGAAAAAATTTATCAATCGAATAAAAACTCAGGTTTCAAAAGAAATAAATAGCAAGCATTCAAAATTGCAAACCAAACAGTATAAAAGTTGTTCTTATCTCGTATTTTTTTAAGAAACAATTCCAAAATAATTATTATTTCAGCATCGAATTGAAAAGGCTATTCTTGAAAAATAACCAATAGCAATTTAATAATTGTTATACTAATATAACGACAAAAAAAATGTAGATCAAAAACATATTAAAAAATAACATTTTTTTTAGTATTGAAGAGCAAAAGTGTTAATAGTCTTTTGGAAATTTTAAAATAAGATCAGAGCGATGTTATTCCTTTTGTGCTCCTTTATTTCACACAGATTAACGAAAAATGGAAGGTAATTGAAGTATTATTTGATACGTAGAATTTTGAAGATATTAAAATTTGTTGGAGTGATAAAAAGTAATGTGAATTATTTTAATATTTAAAAAAAAAATTAAATATATATCCTTAAGGAAACGTTTCACATTATTACATTTCTTGTTTTGCAGAAACATTTTATGTTACTACAAAAATTAGCTGAATTCTAGAACTTCATCGTATTTGAAACTAGAATCCTGAATAATGCGGGAAATGAATTGATCAAACTTTACATTTTTCAGAATTATTAACATATATTTTACTGTAAGATATTTGTCTTTTAATTATATTCACTAAAATTTAAATATGAAATTTATTTAGAGCATTTTTGTAATAAAATGAATACATAAATTTTTTTATAAAGCTGCATTTTAATTAAAATAAATTTTTTCAGTAATTTTAAACTATGGATATCTTTTCAAGAATAAATACTTCTTTTAGAATGAATATTTAAAGAAATGACGTTCAAAATATTTCTAAGCAGAAGGAACGTAAAAAAAAAATTACACAAGGCTTCGTTGACACAATTTCCCATGGTAATGAATAAAAAAATCTTTAAATTTCAATCAAAACACAATTATTATAACAGTCCCGTCCATTGGTATATTTTTAAATGCAACGAGAAGCCCATTAACTATTGCTTGCATTAGGCTCCCTCTTCCCTCTCGGCAATCAATGAGGTTTTCTTATTTCGAATCATTCTTTCTTTTTTATAGCACCGGTTATGAATCGGATCGCGTTCGGTGGATCACGCAAGCATTCGGAACAGGCGATTGGTATGAAGAGCGGATTAATTTCTCAAACGGTGTGGGCTTTTGATGGATGAGCTAGCGATGGATGTGCGATACATTATGCATCGAACCTACTTCTGC
Organism: Latrodectus elegans; assembly: GCA_030067965.1. Classification (NCBI taxonomy): domain Eukaryota; kingdom Metazoa; phylum Arthropoda; class Arachnida; order Araneae; family Theridiidae; genus Latrodectus; species Latrodectus elegans. Next base: position 13,247,050 of record CM057820.1, read on the forward strand.
AGCGCTATGCAAAGAGTCCCGCTTCAATTAGGAAGTCTGATCAAGGAAATGCCAAGTATTATACGATAGGAGGACATTTAGAAGAGAATTATTCCAATTGGAATTACATTGCAGACAATTGAAGAGAGGTAAATTTAAAGATAATTACTCTGGTAAATATTTAACTTCATGAAATTTGTAAAATATGTACTCATTAAGAGCAATAGTTATAAAATAGAAAAATAAACATCTTTCTCTCAATTCATACATATACAGATTTTTTTTCTGATGCCTGGATGTACTTAGAATACACCTATTCAGAGCTACAAGAGGTGAATGTGATGGCACCTTATATAGTGGGGCACGCAATGGGTGTGCTATCTTCGCACATATATTCATAGAAATCATACATATATATATGATTTCTTTCTTTATGGTAATAGCTTTTGCAGGAATTAATTTTCTCAGTGATTTATTTAATAAATTTACAAACCTTCTGAAATGGTAATTTTATAATTTTTTTTCATAATTATAGAAAATGTTATTATATGTAAAAATCATGGCAAAAATTTGTATTTCCCTCTTAAAATAAAAATTTGAAGAGAATATAAGGTATCTGTAATATTTACGGAGCTTAAAAAAAATAAATAATAATTACTGTTTCATAAATGTTGTTTATATTTTACTCACTGAAATTAATTCATCATTTCTGATAACAGACTACAAAATCTTTCTGCTCATAACATCTGCTAATTGTTCAGTAACATCTGCCTTCCAGAACTCGCTGCAATTAGGAATGGTGAAGTTCATGAGCTGATTTTCCCCTCTAACAATAATTGCATTCATTTCACTGCAGTGATATAAATTTATGAAAGGAACTCTTCCTTAACCATTTATTCCTTAAACTCACAGTTCTAAGCGGCAAATAAAAATATGAAAGATGGGTTCTGTGGGGGAGGGAAGAATCAGAAGAATCCAACAATTAAACGACAGATTTCGATAAACTGAAAGTGGGAATAAGCCAAACAGAAGAATAAAAGAAAAAGGAGAGAAATTGTTTGGTTTGGTAAACCGAATCATGTTAGCAGCTGAAAAGGTAAAATGTTCACTAGCTGGATTTGGACAGAAATAAATCTGTTTTCTTTGTGTGGGAGGGGGAACACTTAGCCGAGTTGGGAGGCTTTATTGATCAGGAGCAATGAACCGCGAAGAGGAAAACATTACTCAAGGCTTTCTCCCAATTATTTCACGCGGTTGGCCCTTAAAAAATAACAGAGCCCATCCCCAGACAAAGTGTTTTGGGGAGGACGCACATTTCACGCATATCAATGGTATGTCAGAAAAGGGTTACAATTTTTTTTTACAAATCTAAATTTTCTATAATAATTATAAAGCTTTATGCTCGCGGCAATTATATATATATATATATATATGTGTGTGTGTGTGTGTGTGTGTGTGTGTATGTAGCATGTAGGAACATGCTGAAAACACAATATGAATTTAAATCTTTCATTTTCAAAAGAGTTACATATTTGTACTTATTCTGAAAAACATAAGCATTTGTTGTGTGGAAAAAGATTTAAAGATAGACTTATTATAATTTATTATTATATGTTTTATTTATAAATAAAAGTTTGTGTACTGATCATTAATCACAAGTGTCTTAAAATTAGTAAATTGAATAGTCAAAATTATTGTTTCAGAACAAAACCTTTTGTAATATGGTTGCTATGTTAAAATTAATTTAATGGCAGTTAATGCATGCGCCACAGTAATTTTTAAATGCATGTCGTGATACATATATTTTGAAGGATATTTTAAAATTTTTTGCTTCAAATTACAGTTAGTTGTGCTAAATCTCATGAATTTAAAAATAAGTATTATAAATCAATTTAACAAAAGTATTTGCTACTTTCGTTTCTCTATATAAACATACATACATACACACACATATATATAATTTGCATCCTTTTATATATCGGTGTTGTTGCGTGTACAGACATATGTGTGTAAGTAATGTGCAACCATAAGCACGCACACATTAAAAGCTTTTTTTTTTTTGAATTCTTGAAGCAATATGAAATAAGGCTTTAACCGGTAAAATTTTCATTAATTAATAACAATAAAAAATCATAAAAGAAATAACCAAATTTTTGTAATAAAGTTTATCTGTGCAAGTTAAATACAAAAATAAATAACTTGTTTTTAAAATTAATCTTTAAATCTAATACTTTTAAGATCAAAAATGCAAGTTTTTACAAATTTTTGTATTCAAATTTTCTTTTTTTGATTACAGCAATTTGTTAGCAAAGATTGAAGAACTCTTTTTCTACTCAATGTAAATAACAGAAGATGAAAGAAAATTATGAGCAAAATATTAAAATTACTGAACAAATATAATTACAAAATATTAATATGATATGAGTTTTATGGTTTTCATAACATAAATCTCATTCAAATCTAGGTATTATTTAGAAACTTGCTTTTTGCAAAATATCTGTAAAGTATTAAAATTATAAAGTATGCATTTAGAGTATTTTCTTGAAGGTAATTTTTAATGTTTAATTTAATTTTTGGTTAAGTCTTTTACTCTATTTAAAATCTATTTTACCAAGCTTCAAAACTTAGGACTCAGCAGTCTTTTAATTTTATCAAAAGTGTTTAAAATGCCACTAATTGTGTTACTAATAATGAATATCCCTATTAAGAGAATGAATTTCATTGACGAGTTAAAAATCAATGCATGCATAAACATGAGTATCAGATACAGACAATATTGAAAGCAACCAAAATAGTTTCCAAAAGTGAAGAAAGGAAAAAAAATCAAGATCAACTGTTACTCATACATTTTAAATTTTATGTTTAATCTAATAAATAAAATAAAATGTTAAGAAATATCCTTTTTCTTTTAAATTTACTTTCATTCCAAATTGAATAATAAAATATTTCACCTTATACTATTCTATTAGTAATTAAGGAAAAGTAAATATATCAGCATAATTCTATGAGCAGATGCTTTGCATTAAAGTGTTGCTTATTTTTAAAAGAGGAATGCAATGCGTGTTCTTCTCCCAAAGTGATAATATTTAAAGTATCCGTAGAGATCTCATTTAGCAGCCTTTGAATCAATCATTGCATTCATAAAATATTACAATCTATGTCACACACTTTTTATAAGTGTTACACTTGTTGAAAAAAAAAAAAAACATCTCTTCAACTACAATATTTATTCTTGTATCCTTATTATGAAAGGACTCACAAGAAATGTGTTTTTCTAAATGAAATGTGCATTGATTTCTAATTCACAATAATTATTTTTTCATGTTTTTATTACTAGATTTTTATTTGTAGGAAAAATTTCATTTTTAAAAAGAGGAAAAAAATAATGTAAAGTAATTAAATGAATCACAACTCACAATACAAGTTTATTATCAATCCCTAAATCTGTGTTACCTTTAAAGAAGAGAAATCAATTAATTTTTTAAATCATGGATTTTTATACAAATGCTTTTTCCCACAAATTATAATCAGTTTGATCTTAAAATTCCAACGGTATAAATAGAATTTTCTGCGTTAAAAATTAGTTAATAATGACAATTAGAGAAAATTTTTTGTCTATATAATTTATAAAATAATGGTATGCATTAACGAATTTCTTCTAATGATAAATTACTACCTAATCTGAAAAGTTAAGAAATATATTTGGAAAGAAATATGCATGAGAACGAAATATTCATTACTAATTAATGATATTTCGGTTTAATAATGACATAATTTTTTAATAACTGAGCTACAAAATTCATTTTCTCTTGACGAGCATATAATTCATTATTTTATTTACTCTTATTACTTATTTGATTTCCAAAATAATTTTCATCCAATCGACTATCTTAAGCGCCTATAAATTAAATGCTAACTCTATATCTGTACCCTTTAAGACTGAACAAAACAGCAGCAGGGAACAGGGGGAGGGGAGATCTCGAATGAAGGAAGAAAGCAGAAACAAACAGCTTTATTACGCATTATTTGAGAACGTGTCATGCGTTCTCTATTCAATGAAGCCGCCATATTTCAGGTGGTGACGTCGACAGAAAAGTAAAGACTGACAAACGATTTCCCCCTACCCCCTTCGAAGATCCATCGAACAAAATAAAAATGACAGTGTGGAGGACAGAGGAGGAGGAGAGTTGCAACAGAACCGTTACAGTGTAACTTTCTTACACTGAAGATGTGTGGGTGTGTGGGGGGTTGAAGACAGTGTCGAAAAAGAAGGCATTAAACGGAAGTTAGGCCGGATTCCCCGGGATCCAAGTCACGTCTTGACAAAGTGTGATCTCGGTTTTAAACTTGCGTTAGAAAAACCAATTCGACCGGAGAAAGAGAAAACTTGATTCCGAACCGGGCTTAAGTATTTCCACAATACTGTCACGACCTCTTGACCAATCTTAACTCGGCCGCCTTTGACTTTCTTTGAGCGGAGTAATAAATGCTCTCCACTGATCCCGATCGCATTTATTAGTTCGAGGAGGAAGGGTGGGCGGGAGGACCTTCTCGGCGGAGAGGAAGCGATTTAATTTTTAAATTAACCAATCAAGTGAATGATATCTTCCAAGTTGCATTAAAAGACCGATTTAAGTCATTAATAAAACATGTTTAATTATTTAAAATAAATAAACATTTTAAATGATGTAATTAATTATTTTAATCAAAGAATTACTTTAATCAAATTAAAGAAAATCTGTAATGATTGTTAAATAAATTATAAATTAATAATTGTGAAACGAATGTGATGGCCTGGTTGGTTAAGGCACCGTTCTTTTCGACGAAGGTAATGAGTTCAAATCCCGACTTAATAGACGATCCGTCATGTCCACTAAATGCACGTAGGGAAAGTTACATTAGTTGCAATCGTTGTGGTTTCCATAAGAATTGATGCCTCTGGTATGACAAGTGAGGTACTAAAGGGTTCTTCTGCTTATAAATTACGGAAAGCTTCAGCTTCCCTCTCGCTGATGGAACCCAACTCTGGGCAGAAACATATGAAAATGTTCTGCTGCTCACTCATACATACACACAGGTCCTTTTAAGGATGTCTTGAATATGCGGAGTACATTGAACTTTATACATTTAGAAAATTATTCATTGCATAAATGCTAAATTTACATAACTCATGCTTCTTATTGCAAGAAAGATCTCTTTATATGGAATGAAATTTTGTAAACCACTTTAAAACAATTTAAGAAAAAAATTTTTTTAAAAAATATTTTCTCTAGTTCTTTTCTATTAGAGAATACTAGAATTAATGATTTAATGAAAGAGAGAAACTAACACAAAGAGAATGTATTTCTCCCCTTTCATTTTTATGTAAAAAAAGTAAAAACTGCTATGTTATCCACACAGACACATGTATCATTTTATTCTTTAAATATCTTTTTAATTAAGATATGGATTTTTTTAAAATGACCGGTATAATTTTATAATGAGCAGGATTCTCTTTGAGAGAAATATTTTGGTAATGGTTGTTTAATAACTGTTCAGAAGTACACATGATAACAATGAACGTTTACTTAAGAATCGTTTAAAACATTCCATGGCGTTCATAACTGTTCAGAAGTGCACAGGATAAAAAAGAGGTTTATTTAAGAATAGTTTAAAACATTCCAGAGCGTTCATAATTGTTCAGAAGTGCACAGGATAACAAATGACGTTTATTTAAGAGTCGTTTCAAACAATGCAGGTCGTCATGTTGCTCTGTTATTTTTACTAACTGACTTTGTTATGAAAAAGAATTTATTTATCTATGCGCACGTTACCATCGTAGAAAATATAATCGCCATAAATCTACAATCTTATTACCATACATTTTACTTAAACTCTTCAAAAAATAAACTGTGCAAAAATTTGTTTCACTATATAGAAATGTTTTTAATATAAAGAAAACACAAATAGAAAGAAGAATTTTTATTCAACAAACGCTATTTGTTGAATATTAATTCTTTAAATACAATTTTTTTCATATTTGAAGAAATTGCATTAATTTGTTGAGAAATTTATTTTAAGCTGATTTAAATCTATAATTATATGTAGTCTAAAATTTTATCATCTATGCATATAGTTGGAATAAAGGATTTAAATGAAAATTTCAAAGTTTTGCTGTAAAGAGATACATTTTTAATAATTATTATTAATAAATTTATTTTTAATAAAAAATTATTATTAATTAATTATTATTGTATACAAATATTATAATTTATATACATTAATAGAAATTTTTATTTTTTTATTAGTAAATTGCTGCATTTTTCAGTTACTTTTCTCCATTATGATGATACACTAAATTTATTTTTTAAATTTATCGGAGAGTATTTACAAAAGGAAATGTTTATAGCTGAGGATTCCACATATTTTTTTAATCAGGCATTTTACGCAGACATTACGTACGTTTATGTTACAACTTGCTTTTCGAACTTTTAATCAGCTTGCTGTAAAACAGTGTATACAGCGTTCTATAAAAATTTTCCACAAAATTTTCCTGATTTTTTTTAATTATTGAATATTAATTTTATTTCCTTTTTAAAATGCATACAGCATTCAAATCAAAAGATAAAATTTCAATGACTCAAAAATGTATTATTTTTAATATTGCGTAATATTGCGTTATTTTTAATATATTTTTAATTTTTTCCCACAAGTTGCGTAAAGCGTGTGAAGTTTGTTTCCTCCAGTTACAGTTTTACTGCAGTGAAACACTATTTACAGCGAAACATGTAAATGGAGCATTAGGATGTTTTTATCAATTTCATTATACATCGTTAAACTAAGAATTATTTTTTTAATTTGAAACATTTGCGGTATTTATTATCAAAATCAAGGATCAGAAATATAAAAAAAATTAATTCTGTATTATACTTATTAAAACGAGATGATTTTACCGCATAATTATAGGATACCTGATCAGAAATTCATTAAGCCAGCCAGCTTCAAGCAAATAGAATTTAAAATGGCTAAACCAAAAGAAATTTTGTAGTTATTCTGTTCTATCTCTCTCTCTCTCTCTATTTGTTAAATTTATGAATAAATTTTTATGAAAATTATATTTTTGATATCCTTTTGTGAGCTAGATTCAACTAACAGTTACTCTTGAATAATATCTGAACATCCCTATTTGAATATGGTATTCAAATGTAAGTAGAAAACAATAATACAGAAGTTTGAGAAATTAGAAAAAATATATGCTTTTCTAAATGTATTATTTTTGAAATTTTTGTTTATCATCTTGATCCGGAAAGTATGCGAAATATTTTTTTCGGAGGTCAAGGTCACTGAAGAAACAATCCTTTAATCCCTAAGAAAAATAAATTCTCATCTTTACAGTTAAATTAACATATAAATCTATAAAATTTCGAAAAAAATACTAAATTAATTCATTTAACCACCTTGATTTCTGAGTGACTAAAGACAGAAAAGTAAATATTTTTTCCTTTTACATTAATGAAGTTTTTGTTACTTTTCAAATTTCTTTTAATTTAATTGAAATATAATTAAATTACATATTTTATACCTTTCTTTTTTATTTAGTATGTTCCTGAAATTTTCTCATGAAGTGTAATAATATAAATTTTAACTTAATATTCTTTTAACTTATAATGAAATAAATATGATTCGATTTTCTCTATTGAGTTAAAATTAATTTAAAGCTTTTATTTAATATTTAAAAGATACACATATTTTGCTTAAGTCATTGACATTCATTCATTTACCTAATGCAAAAATAAATATTTATCAGATTATTTTTCAAAAGTTTGTTTTTATATTATTATAACTTTGGATAATGAGTTCTTTTATAAAAGGGATGTGATAAATACATGTAATCATTTTAAAACAGGGTAATATGATAAAAAGTATCAGATTAACCTATCAAAATATTTTTTATCAAGAAATAAATTTAATATTTTCTATATTCATTGAATTTGTAAACTTTTCCCTAAAAGAGGAATTCTATTTTTAAGCATCAAAATTAATTTATATATTTATAAAACAATTTTGTAACTCTGTTTGAGAAAAATCACTGATGAACAGATGAGAATTTTCGTGAACTTTATTCATTAAAGTCTGTCAGATCATTGCTTAAAATTTTCGAGACATAATGCTGATAATTGATCGATTCTATTATGCTGATAATAAAATATCTATAAATGCTGATAATAAAATATCTATAAATGCGATTCTATATAAATGCTGATAAAGAAAAACTATTACTAATTGAAATATCAACCTTATCTTTGAATACAAATAAAGAGTAATTATCTCCTAGCTGATCTCAGAATACATTATTTAGCCATCCCATATGACTGGTTCAATGTGCAAAGAAATAATATTCTCTAGTTTTATCATCACTTGACTGTAGTTAAAACTTATAAAAAAGAGCCTCAAAATATTTTAAAACCTTTACAATATCTAAAATCGAAAATTAACTGAAGAAATTGTAGCTAAGTCATTCCTTTAAGAAATGCTGGTTTCGGTGTTTGTTTAGGATTAAAAATTTACCATTTTCTATGATTTTAGTTTTTTTTTACAAATTCAGTATCTTTTCATAATTTCAAGATTTTTTTTGAATATTTTTAATTTTTCTGTATGGTAATAGTTCTAAGTGGTCCTCACATATTGGACTGAAGGCTGATTATCATATATTTTTCTAATTATTTTATATAATCAAAAATAATCTCTTATTACGCCTTAAAGGATCGTCAGAATCTTCTAATTATTATCGATTTTTGAAATATAAATTGACAATTAAGTACTTAATACTATATTACTCTGCATAAAGTAAATTCTCGATAATTCTGGTAGCGTGGTGTAAAGCTAACTGTAACAAAAAAAACCCGTGGAAAAGAATTCCATCTCGCTATACTAAAATGTTTACTCAAGAAGGGAGAGGGCATTTTGAGTATCCTGAAAGAGACGGGAAATGTTCTCCTTCCAGCCACGAGCATGCAGTGGCGTATCGGGAGGAGCAATAGCCACGGTATTGATTGCCTCAGAAGGAGTAACAACAGTTGGTCGGACTGTTTGTTGTTGCCTCCTGTTGTTTCGGCACACGCAAACCTACGCTTTCTCCTCAGACGGGGATAAAAATCTTTTTATTTATCCTCTTTCGTGCTGCTATTCTTTTATTTTAGCGTGTTTATATCTCCTTCCCTCAAAGTTCTTAAGCACTCGTTGCTTTGGGAAGAGGGCCTGGTGAAGGGAGATCATTAAGCGAATTGATTTTAATCGAAAATTACTTTGTCTCCTCCTGCCAAATGTTTAGGATGCATTTCAATTTTTGTGTTTGCTATTAAGAGATGAAGGCATTTATTGATTGATTCAAATGAGCTTAAATAACGAATTAATGAAAGCGGTTTATGATAGAATCAATTGTGTTAGCAATAGTATTTTGTGTTTTTTATAATCTATAATTCGCATTAACACCATAGTAGATTTATATGATATTATTAATCAAACATGCATAATATAAAACTCATCAAAAGATAATGTCTTGTCATTCAGAATTAAATTAAAGTAACGAGTTCAATATCTTTATGGGTTCCTTTTTTAAATTTTTACACGAATGCATCTGAAAAGCATTGTGTAATAAGTATGTATTGAAAAGTACCTTTGTGAGTAGGGCAATTTTGAATAATTCAGAATCAAAATTTGCCTTTTCTCGGTTGTGAGAAAGGTAATCTTTATCTATCTGAATACCATGGATTAATAATTCTACTGTAAATGATTTTCTGGAAACGCATGGATATAATTTTATCTCTGCAATATGCTATAAACTAAACTATGAAACCCTTTGTTTTTAAAATAGATTGTGTGATACTTTTCGGATATATTCCTGTAGTTAAAAATTAGAACCAAATTAATTATTTTTACATTATTTTTTAATGGTTGAAAAAGGAGCTCTGAAATGCTTGTTCTACGAACATATTCGCTTTAGATAAAAAATAAATGTAAATAATAAGTGTAAAATAAACGCATTATGAAAAAAATTCAGAAATTATTCAATGGAATGAAATAAATATCTAGAGTTATACAAATGCGCACCTTAGATACATATTTTAACACATATTCTATAAAGTTAAACTTATTTAACACTTAGTGTTTCATTTACATTTTTAATGGTGATATCATTTCATTTTGTATATTTTATTCATGAATTATCTAAAATATCTAACATTCTTTTGATAAATCTTGAAATAAAGTGGGAGAAATGATTTGGAAAAATCTATTATATAAGTAGCCATTGTATTTTAAATTATATTTATTACATTTTAGATAAGAATTGTCGACAGTTGTGCTTTGACAGTTTTTATGTTATTCAGTAACCTCTTACGAAAAATATTTATGTGCTGTATAGTATATCATGAATCTTAAGTTGAATAGTTTATTACATGGCTTACTATTTATTTCATTCCTTGTAAAGCGCAATATTGATAAAACGGTGAAAGAATTATAGAGAGTGAAATAAGATGAGATAATTACATTCTTCAATACTGTTCTTAACAAAGTTATTTTTCATTAATTTTACTTGTTGTTGTGAAGTTTCCTTAAAAGTTAATTATTAATACGCATATTTTTATCACACTGAGAACAATGTATCACATTCTAACACTTTGTGTAGTGTAGGGTAAAATAATAGTAAAATTACTGCCTGATAACAGATTCAAAACAAATTAATATTAAATAACTTTTTTCTTTTTTAAATGATAAAATTTAATTTTTGAAAATAAAGTACAGGAGTTAGTTTGAAATGCCTTAAAAACTTTCAACTTTGATCAATTAGGATGGTGATTTTTATACTTAATTGGAATATTTCTTAAATTTCTGGGAAGCAAACAAAGGAACAACATTCACATAACTTTATGTTTCACAATACTTTAAATTAATTAAGTTGGTATTTTTTTTTCTTGTGTTTAATAAGGATACTTTAAAAATTTAATTTCGATGAGATACAAGAAACATTCATTTTTTAATAATATTGTATTGTAATAAAAATATTGTACACATAAACAATTTTATGTGTACAATATTTTTGATCAACTGTAGATTATATCCTTTCATAATAATATTTAGAACCAACGTGATATATTAAGGTAAATCATTCAAACCCTATTATTTATCACATATTTTGGTGACAATAGAATACGTCAAAGAATAAACTGCAAAGCATTTACCGCATAAATAATCAAATATCCATTTAATTTGTTCTGGAGAAAATTTTGAAAAATGTTTTAAACTAAAATTTTACTCTTAAAATTGCAACATTGCTTAAACTGATTGTTAAACTATTATTTAAAATGAACAGCTAAACTGACAATGTTCCCCGAATATGTTTGTCCAATAAATAAGTTTTTTAAGTGAAGAATCTGAATAATTAATCTTTTATAAAAATGTTTAATGTTGCAATCTCATTATATGAAAGCATTTTATGATTGGAATATCTTCAGTCTCATGTGATGAAAATATAACAATATTTTGGATTAAAAAATACTTTGAAATATGCTCTGTCTTGCATACGGAGTTTAGAAATAATATCAGAACATATTCGTTTGATTCTTTGCAAGTAAAGTTTTAATATTCCAGATAATATTGGAAAATATTTCTGAAAAAACTGCAAATTTATTTATTTTAAAGATAAATTAGCATTGTATTAAATTACAGAAAAATCCTATTATATATTTTTCTGCTCCTTCAAGTAAATATGATTAAGAAATTTCAACTTTGATAAAAATTAATTTTTTTAATTATTTGTGAAAAAATTATTTCTTACCTGTTCAACAAATTACAGTAATAGTTCAGTAAGACACCATTCTTTCAGAAGAGGAAGGTAAAATATATTTTGGATATAAAAAAATGTATTAATTATTATAAAAAACATTTAAAGAATGTAATATTTTTCGAAATTTTTTGTAAGAAAATAAATATAGTATAAATTTATAGAGAACTCTCCATTTAATATATATATTATTATTATTATGGATCAAGTTATTATAAACACAAGCAAATAATTAAAAAAGGACAGTAAAATTTACCTTTGTTTACTTTCCATTTATGAAAATTAAAGTGTTCAACATCAGATAAAATAATTTAAACGAAAAACATAAATAAGATAAAAATACAAAGAATAAATATTGAGATGAAGGTTTTCTCCAAATTTAACGCAGCTATTTTAACTATGAATATTCATGAATTTTATTTTACTCTGGAGAAATTTAATGCACAGAAATATTTTCATTCAATTAGTATTTTTGAATAATTATTGCTAATTACTTTATAACAGTATTTACCATATTTGTATAAAAGTAAATACTTCATGGTTACGTGAGTTTAATTTTAAACTTCTAATTATTTAGAAAATTTATAATATTCATGTCGCACTATGAAATTAATTTTATGTTAAATCTCTCAAAAGTGTAGGATTAGTGATTTAGAATGAAACGCTTTAAATAAATTGGAATTACGAGAGAAGACGGTGGATAACAAATAAAATGTGAAGTTTGTGATACAATTTACTAAGGTAGATGATCAACTATTTTTCATCCTCATCTATACAAAATATCAAAAAATTAATAAACATTTTTTACTTAGACGCATTTCTAGAAACAGAAACAAAAAATAATGATGCGTTTACCTCGTGGTATGTTGTTGTTATTATTATACGTGTGTAAAAAAGGAAAATACTTTGTAATTCAACGAATGTGATTAATTCTCCTTGAACGTAGCAAAAGTTAAAATTTGTAAATAATTAAAAAAAACTATAATTCCAAATTTTTATGACTTATGTGTTTTAAGAGTAAAACTTAAATTAGGATATCAAACTTTTTTCTGAAAGTTATTTAAAATTCTTAATGAAGTAACTTCTCACTTCATATAATTTTCTTTGTTAATTGTTTAAAAAGAAACAGTTGTAATTTTATACATGCTTAACAAAATACTTGTTTTCTCATTGATTGAGCAACAATTTTAAAAAAATATTAAGAAAATAGTGAATAATGTGTGTGCATAAATACGTAATTCTAGATAAATGTTTTGGACCCTGTTTCAATAAGATTTCAGTTTAAAAATGGATAGCTTACATAAGATTATCTTAATTTATCTGTATCACATCTTTATACAAAGGAAAACTTTTGACACCGAGGTAGATGTTTTAGTGATTTAAGACCCTGTTTTATCTATATAATGTTTATTCTTCGTGTAATAAAAATATGTCTTTAGAGTTGCTTAAATAATTGCAAAGATTTGTATTTTTTAGAGTACAACAATATATAATTTAACTTAAGTGAATATGTCCAATTAAAGCTATTTTAAATTAATCTATACAGATTTCAATTTTGGCGTATAGCATATTATGGAAAATTATAAGAAAAGAATAAATTGTTAATGAACTTATAAAATGGAAAATTGTTATTTAACAATTTAGCCATTAGTATCTTTCAAGGAGAAAAGTTATCTTATTTCCCATTATATGCTTTATTAGAAACATTTCAATCACATAATATAAAATTCAATAGTTAATATTATTAAATTTCGTCCTCTTGTTTTTCCTTCATATAGAATCCATTTTTGTTTTTAAATGAAATATCACAATACAAAAATTGCCTATTTATGCTATTAATTATATTTTATTCATGTTTTAAGTATAATAATTTGTTTTCAAAATGCAATTTATTTATTTAAAAATATTTTTAGTACAATAAAGAAATTTACGATTTTTAAATGTTACAGTAACCGTTACAGTTAAAGATATAAACAGCAATTGCAAAACAAAGAAAAATATGAGACTTAGTTGGTTATAGATAAAAAGAAGATTGAATTTTATATAATTACATAACATATAATAGCAGTGTCTGAAGGAAAAAAGACAAAGTTAAAGTTATGATTAACGATTAGTAAAGTTATATAAGAGTAGTTAAAAATATTGTGATTTAGTCGAACTCTGTGGAAGTTTTGATTAGCGATATTTTCATTCAAGAGTCAGAAAAGAATTTAAATCTACAATTACTACAATTAACTTACGAGGAGATACAAAGATACAAACTGTGGTAAGTTTTAAAAGAATCAGAATAAAGTATGTGCTGGGCGGATTCGCAGTTATTTAATCAGTAACGATTGATTTTGACTAGATATTAGGGTTATGGTTATTTTCAAGATTCGTATTTAAAAATTTGACAAAGATACCTTTTTGTTCAATTCAAAAACACAAAACATTTTTTTTTATTTGATGATTACTTTATTTATAACTTTACCTGATCATTCACTTAGTATAATAATCAATTGATCATCGTAGATATGACATTTCCATGTATTTATTTGTAGGAAATGGTTCGCAGTTACCTTCAGGATTTCAGGCGTTAAGCAGGATTAAAAAATAGGTCACACATTAAAATTTCACTAACAGTTATTATATGTAAGTGATTTTTACGCGCAGAGCTTAATAAAAAGAATACTATGAAAAAGCTATAAAAGACTTTATACCTACATGAAAATTTTCTTATAAAAGTACAAATTAACAAATATATATTAAAGATATTGCCATTGAATAAATGGAAATTAATTATTGATAGGTTGATCGATAGAATATAAAAATTTACTTCGTAACATTTACTAGTTAACAAAATATTTTATTAAGCTACAAAAAATTAGTTTTTAATTAACTCTTTCATTATCTCCCAACAGATTCGAATTTTCCTAGAGAATGGTACATTAAACAGAAATATTGAAAACTAGTGAGAAGACAAGAAATTATAAATAAAATATAGCAAAGGTAAGTATAAATTAATCAAGACAATTTAAAATCAATGTGATTCCAGCAAATTTGCATATTCATTTCAGAAATAAAATAGATAAATAATTTTTTTAAATTATGTCCGTAATCTTGACTCCTTAAAATATTTCTTGTTATGCACTCTTAGAGTTATTGAGTACATCAGAAATAAAATCTGTGGAACAAAAATGGGAATTATCACGCAATATTTCAAATTAATTCTATAATCATGAATCTAGATTATATTTTATTTTATAATTTTCTATCAAGAGATCTGATTTCTAAATTTTTTTCTATCATCTGATGATAGTCATAGTGATTTTAACGCATCTGTACTTTCATTAGTGTTAGATATTAATAAATGAAAGTAGAAACAAACGGAAATTATCTTCCGATATAAATAACAAAAAAGTAACAAGTTTCATGAGATCCAGATGATAAAAAAATCGTTATTATAGATAAGAAAATATGAAAGAAGGTCTCGGTATTAATTACTTCCTTTTCTTAGTCTGTAATATATCTCGTATGATTCCCATACAATCTGTTGTAACTTTAAGGCATCTCGGATATTTCTGACAACAAAAAGTACCTATTTATTTCGTTAAGATAAGGAGAATTTTTACTTGTCAAATTAGATATAGATATAAAATTATAAATAATCAATAAAAAAGCAAGTTATGTTGTCTTATGTCTCACAAAATAATCCCTATATCTCAAAAATAGTTAAATATATCACAAAACTTTTTTCTCAACCTTATTTTTATTTTTATTTTATTATTAAATTATTAGTTAATTTCATGTAATGAATTCTTTAAAGTTCTATAAGTTACGGTTCAAGTCTTAAAGTCATATTTATTCATGCACGAAACATACATTTAAGTGATTTACGAAGAAATGTTTATATTAATTTACAATTATGTTCTCTGCCACACTCAAAAGATAACCTCGTATTAAGAATATATTTATTACTAGCAATGCATGAAATGCCAGCGCTCGATGAAGCACCAAGAGTCTGGAATGCCTGGCGTTTTCTGGCCAAGTTTGAAGCATAGAATTAT
Source organism: Latrodectus elegans (assembly GCA_030067965.1). Lineage (NCBI taxonomy): Eukaryota > Metazoa > Arthropoda > Arachnida > Araneae > Theridiidae > Latrodectus > Latrodectus elegans. Next base: position 13,262,896 of record CM057820.1, read on the forward strand.
TATGTATTTTCCTTAGATTATTGCGTGTGGATACATAAACATTCTATATATAATGACACACAAAATTGTTTAACAATATGAAAACAAATGGCAAAGCTAACACTTTAAGAACAGTTAGTCCTCAAAGTTACGATTATTACTTTGAAAATGTAATAAGCCATAAAAAAGGTTTTATTCAAAATATGTTAAAGTAATTAATATTGAATTTGCATATTGATATTTTTCACACATTACTAAGCATTGAAATTCTATAAAAACGCTTTTGCATTCTATAAAAAGTTGCCAAAATTCATTACATCTGATATCATCATTATTACAAATTTTTAACTAAACGCAGTAAATGCGACACATATCCTATGAGTTCCTAATCATTTATTCCCATAACTTTCCTTAACCCTTTTAACTTTTTGTATGAGTTTTTAAAATTAATATGTTATCAAATAATTTTACATGTAAAAATATAGAATTATTTCCATATGCATTATATATACGAATATTTATCAACAACGATGTATGACACTTAAACAATAGAACATATTCTTTCTGTGCAAGCATTTAATTCTCTATTCTATTTGAATAGTCCTGTTGAATACATTCGCAATGTCCTCTATGTAAAATGATGCTTCTTGGGGTGGAAGGTCAAGTATTGGTGGTCTTCTTCTTTCTCCCTGCCTTAAAACCACGAAGACTCCACCCGATTGCTTCTGTATAACTAGTAGAGTAACAGTTAATATAAAATACTTACAGTTAGCTGTGAGACACACAGAATAAGGAATGCTTGTACGCCAATTATTTTGCGATAAATAAGTGAAAAAACAGCAAATTAATGATTAATTTGTAAAATAAATTTTACTTGTGAATTGTTTAAATCGCTTTACAAATGAATTGCGCAGAAATTTGATTTATATTACAAGTGATTATAGATTTGAATAACCTATCATTGAAAAATTTTATTTCGGTTAATATTCATTCAAATTAAGAAGGTTTCCAAATACCACTTAATTACTGAATTTATTTTAAAATACATATTAAAGCTACAATATTTATGACATGACGAAAGAGACAGGATGATGACGATGGTTGTGATTCCGTTTCCATGGTTAACTGTAATAAAGACTAATTGAAAAGGTTGTTTTACGGAGTCAGAATTTCTCTCTGGTTGAGACATACACAAATTTCTTATTAAATCTTACGAAATATACTTTCACACAAAGTTTCTAAACATATCTGTAACATGAATGACATGATACATGGTATGATTATGACATACATGGTATGATCCTTCATGATTATCACATGATCTTTATAGTTGAAAAAAATAAAAAGATCGTTTTACGAACCCAAATGAAATTGTTTTTAAGGTTTGCAGTATTTTCAATATATGTTAATATCTACAAAAGAAAAAAAGCAAAAATACTTGAAAATGAAACTTTTGTAGCTTATAAATAATTTGGACAATGTAGCAAATTAGAAATTACAAATTACTAGTGATTAAAGTTAATATTTATAAAATGAATAATATTGAATAAAATGTTTATTTGAAATTAAACTTAAATTATTAATTTAACTGAATAAAATGTGAACAGTTTAATGATTATGATATAATGTTCAACACATCACAATCATAAATAAGTAATATTAGGAAATATTTTAGTGGTAACTGCGTGAAATGAAATAAAATAATTTCTGCACGAGAATATTCTATGTTAAGAAAGGACTAATTTCCATGTTCCAAGAGACACAAGCATTAAAAAGAGTCTCTAACTAATTTCAGCTGAGATCAGAATATTTGAAAAACGGTATTCACTGTTTCAGACATGTAACGTTTAAAAATAAAATAATTACAAATACATGGAAAACTTTCATTTGGTGAAATTTCAATGTATTTAAAATTCAAAAATAGTATCTTGAAACTTTAATGAGATTTGCGTTTGCATTCTAAAATGTTTAACTATTTTGGATATCACAAAGGTTACATTATGAAATACAAATTATGTTAATTGTTTATAGTGAATTTTAAAATCTTATATTAAAACTTTTTAACTTTTTACTCTTCCTGCAAACCTAGTTTTGAAAATAAAAGTTCAAATACATGTGATTAAAACAGAATTTTAAACCTAGATTTGAAAAATAACACTGGTAAATATGTTTTTTCAAAATAAATAGATATTCTAGTAAATCAAAATAAATAGATATTCTAGCATAATTTTGCATACTGAGACTTTAAATATGTATTTCGATTCTTTTTTTTATCAGGCATAGTGTCTTTTGTAAATGTCATTTGTATTTTTGATTCTTGCAAATAGAGGTAAAACTAAAATAGTAGAATATCTCTGGCCATAGATATATGAAGGTAGCTGTTTTTTATTTCTCTGTGCAATTTTATATTTAAGTTTTATAGGCAATTTATCATGATAAATAATGCTTAAATCAGCCAAACAGCTTAAAATACATCTGTAGAGAACTGACATCCAAGTTTCAAAGAAAAAATTATACATTACTTGTGAAAAACTATTATGAATTGTATTTCGGTTGTAAACCTGCTTGTTAAAGACTGGGGCCCAGATATATGCTGTGTCTCATGCGTTAAATTTCTGACGGGATGGGAAAAACTTTATAAGCCTTTTGGAGTCCCTATGATTTTGGAGGAAACAGAAGGACTCTTCAACTGACCGTTATCTCTGCATAAAAAAACATTAGAGGAACATGTCCATAACAAAATATGATATAAAGCATCCCAATCGAGAATCTGTAATGAGATCTGTTATTCAAAGTGAAGAGCAGTATTTCTTAACTGGATTTACTCCAAGGACCGGTGAAATATTTCGGTACATTCAGCGGATCGTTAAGTTTATTAATTTGACTCATTGGCATAATTTTTTTATTATGTGAAATGATTATGCCAATGGGTCGATTCTTTAAGACACAGATTCATACATGAGTAAATTTTTAAGACATAAATAATTTTTAAAGAGTAGTTAAAGAATAAAAATAATTTTATAAAATATAAAAATAATTATTCAGCATTCAAATTATCAGTGATACTCAAGGCAAACAGGGGCACACTAATTTGTGTACTAAGTATGAACGGTGATTACGTACATAGTTGCCAGTTTGTTATATTTTTCATCATCAATCATATTATTTTCTAAATTAGCCAACTATTGCTATTGTACCGTAGGTGTTGTTTTAATATCGGTTGTCGGCCGATAATACTTTATATTTTGGATAGATAGTTGGATATTTTGGGGGTCAGAAAATATTTCTTGCGGGCCTGTGCCGGTCTGCAGACCGACGGTTGGGAAACACTGGTGAAGAATATCCTGTAACAAAGTGTATACAGTTTGTAAGTATAAGTGATAACTCCGATTTCGTACAAGTTCACATTAAAGACGAAGAAAAGAATAAATGTGACCCTACCCTTGAAGTGTGTAGTTCATTAGAACCTGATTTTTTTATCTCGAGACCTTAATGATAATATATATGTGTGTGTGTCGCAGCTTTTAAATTCTTGGCTCAAAGGCTGGGATCCACTTAAAGAAGACGTACAGATATATCTTTATTTTTATTTTTGTTATTTTCGAAATACAAAGAATTTAAGGTTACAAAAAGTAAACTACAGAAACTAAACAGAAGTCATTTGCCTAAGGAACAATTTTGCCTATAACTTTATATACAATATCTTGCTTCCTTCGTTGAGTAGCAAATAGTCCCACAAAGGAGCAGATGGTCCCTGTCCATTATTTTTCCAGAGCTGCAGAGTGGACCACTAGTAACATTAAGAAGGCTTAATTAAAATCGACACTGTGATTTTAAAAACTATTTCTCTAAAGAAGGCAGCGTAGTTTTTTCTTTGTAATATTTCAGTAATGGAGGCTTCTGGATATCAATACCAGCCACATGAAAAAACTTCGGCTGGTGCAGCCTGCATTCGTGGTACCTGGATCTGAAAAACTCTCACCTTCCTCGGGAGCTTTTGCAGGAGAGTAGACAATAGCTGTTACTGTGCTAGCATATTATTGGTTGTTAATATTAAGTGGGTGGAGCTAGATTGGAAATTTTACTTTAAGTTAAGATTTACTTTTAATGAGTAAATTTAAAGAATTATATAAAAATAAACAGAAAGTTTTAACAGATTTAACAGATTAAACATTTTTAACATATTTTAAAATTATAGCTATGGTGCTATTAAGAAATTAAGTTCTATTTATTTTTCTAGAGCTTGAAAATATGAAGTTAATTTAAATAATTTTTCCATAAAAGACTGTATTTGTTGTAATTCAAAGAGAGAGAGAGAAGGAAATTCTTTAAAATTAATACCATTAAAATTATTTTAATTTCATTAGTTAGTTTAATTAAATCTAAAAATTCTCCTGAAAGAGAAGCCGGAGGAGTTTGTTGTTCTATAGCGAGATAGGAGGGAGGTGTAGCTTTAACATAAGAGACACCAATACTGTTTGTTGATTGTAATTATTATTCTGATTCCCATTGAATGTCTTTGGAGTGTTTTTTGCTTTGGGTTTAGGGCATTATCCCTTATAGTTTGTTGGGTGAGACCTGTTACAATTGCCACACTAGGGTTGCTCACTCTTATCTCTGGTGTGATAAGAGAGCCAACACACTTTTCACACCGGGGTGGCACAGGGCACATTTCGGAACTATGATTAAGTTTTTGACCAGCCACATGAGTGGCGATTGCTCATAAATTATCGAAAATTCGTTTGAAGGTGTATTACTGCATAATGCTCTAGAATTACTACCACTATCTGTCTTGCATGATAGTAATATGGAAGAAATATCGAAAAATTAAACTTATTAGGACTAACTTAGTACATTAAATAAAACTGGAGTATATACGGAGGCTTAAAAGAAATGACTTTTTTGTTAAGTTTGGAATTCGGGTAAACAAATTTTTGTTTTTTGTGTGATTAAACAGCAATCTCATTACATAAAGAAATAGTTGCCTAAGCATGAATATCACATTCCAGAGGACACACCAATTATTCTTTTAGTGGTTCCAGAAAGGGTGTTTTTATCTCCCCAACTTATAAAACTGGGGCTGATGAAAACTTTTGCAAAAGTTACGGACAAATGTTCTGCTGCCTTCTTATATTTGAAATTGAAATTTCTTAGACTAAATGATGGAAATTGAAGAAAAGAATATTTATAGGACGGAAATTGAAGAATATTTATAGGATTTGTGTGTGTGTGGAAATTGAAGAAAAGAATATTTATTTTATTTATAATAAGATCAATAAAATAGAATGATAAACATTTTGTGAAACTGACAAATCTTCGGAAAAAACAGCATGGAAATCATTCAAAACTATTTGTAGTGAATTTTATAGTTATAATAAAGAAGACAACTATAAAAAATAGAGAGGGATCTAATAAGCATACTTAGTGTTTTCATCAGCAGATTGCTACCATGGAGAAGAGCTACCAAAGCAAGGAGAGCCCTTGTATGCTGCCGATTACTGCTGGAAAATGAAGAGGGACACCCCTAATGCAAAATATATTAGAAAATTAAAATATATAGCTTTTTAGGTTAGTCAGAATTAACTGAACATTTATCATATTTTTTATTAGTATATTTTAAGTATCAATTCTTTTAGAATTTTAAAAAATGGGATACTTGCTTGAGAGACAAAGTCTAGGTACATATTTAAAGCAGAAGGAAAAAGTCAATAAAATATCGTTTTAATCCTTTTGTGAAAAAAAAGTTTTTTTTTTGTAGACCGATATGTAATCAATCTGATGAGGCTTGAAAATGTTGATAGTTTTGTGACTTAGCGTCTTATTGCAATAAGTAATGATAAGCTTGTAAATAAAATTGCGTTAAAAGATTTGCTCTGAAAGAATTCGTCAGTTTTAAACATGAAAGCATATTTAGGGGAAGTATTTCTGCTTTACCGCATCTACATATATGGACTCTTATACAATTAAAGTAGGGAAAAACAATATATTATCTAAATTAATGTTCTGATTGCCATAATGTAAATTATTATTTTTTGAAAAATTCTGCAGAAACAATAAAGAATTGTTATATTATGCAACAGAATGCGCTTAATTTTTTATGTTTTATTTAAAGATGCTTAAAAGAAGATTTCAGTAAGTTGATCCCTCACTTTATGATGCGACATGACTAATATTGGTAATTTTTTTAAATACTAACATTTTAAAATTAATGCAATGGATTTTTCATGAATATTAAGCTGTTTCAAATACATTATAATAGTACTAAATGATTATCATGAAGAGGATCATGCATACACACGTACAAGTAATACAAAAAATTAATCCTTCATTAATTGAATAATGAAGGGCCTTGATGAGTACAGATCTTGAATGATTTTTATCCACTAATAATCGCAAAGTAATTTTATAAAATAACTTTTTCACGCTTTTACTCAAGGTGTTTTAAAAAAAATAACGGATTTTTAGCTTTTTATAGCATTTGTTATACGTAAATTAAAACCGCAAATAATACATAATAAAAAAAGAGCAACTTAAATAATTATACGTACAAGCTTACAAATGTTTAATGTGAGCAAACACATCAAGTCTATAGTCCAAGTCTTCCTAAACGTAGTTTAGTGTTTGCGATGTAACTGTTGTAACTGCTGTCTGAATCCTGTTTCTTAGTTCGGCTAGGTCAGCAGGTAGTGGAGGCACCCACATAAAATTCTTTTGTGAACTCCACAGGTAAAAATTGCATGGCGTGCGATAAGATAAATTTGAAGGGCATGCGTAGAAAGCTGTCACTGTGTCCTTAGTTGTCAATCTCGCATGTCGTTATGCTAGTGAGGTGGCGCTCAATTTTGCTTAAAAATTTTTTACTTCTCCAAAACAAAATGCAGCTGGATTGGCCACAAAATTCCCAATGACACAACTTTCGCATGGCATCCGATCTTAAGCCATGTGATTTCTACTAGTAGGATTCATAAAGGATCATCTACATCAGCCTCCATAGTTGACCCACCCGATCTAAGAAACAGGATTGATGCAGTTGTTGCAAAATTCACATCACAAACCAAGATATTATTCAGAAACTCTCATTAATAAGTAACAAATGAGATTGTTATTTGATTATTTGTAATGAATGTAATTAATTACACTATGTTATTTTATTATTTGTGTATTATTTATACTTAATAAAATAATATTTTACAATTGAAAGAAATATTTATGTATGGTTTTAGGCATCACATATTAGATAGAATGTTTTGTCACCAAGTATCATTTAGGAAAAATGTATGCATTTTACAATAAATAATGCTTTATTATTCTTGCAATTACTGTATTATGATTTGCAATAAATTTTGTTTTATTGAAAGATATTTGAATAAACCTTGTTTTATTTTAACTTACTTAAAATGAATGTGCTTGATAATTTTTTGTGATTAATATTATATTTTAATGTATTTACGATAAAAGTTGTCAATTAATATTTTACAATAAACATTCCTAATTAGGAAACCATGAATATATTATTTTGCTTTAATATAATGAAAAACATAAGAGGATGGTCATTTCATTATTTGTATTATATTTCTTTATTATTGAAATTATTTCATAATCTGTATGATTTTAGGCATCAGCTGTAAGAAAGTTAATTATGAACGATCATTAAGTAAATATGCATAGATTTTACAACTGTTTTATTACAACTTAATTCAGTAAATATTGCTATCATCTTTTGGGATAAATCCTGCTTTAATCCCAACTTGTTTACAATAAGCGCTGAAATGCATTTTTTTTATAATAAATATTCATAGAATGCAGTTAGGAAACCACTGACTCTTCCTTGGGATATTGATATTATAATGGCATATTTCCAAAAGATATTCAGAGTGTGTCTGCAACTTGAGTACCAAAATCAGAGTCGAAAGGGTCAGGATATCCGATCAATGAAAAGGAAGAGAGCCCGCAGAAAACTAACTGTGGTAGATGCGGTACTTTCTACAGCCAGTTGTCCACTCTATTGCGTATAAAGAAATGGCAAAGACGGGAGAGAAAAAAAAGAAGATAGGGAAGAAAAAAAAAGTTGGAAGAAGAAATCTTAGCAGAACTGAGATCTTGGCACTACCATCCATCAGAGAGGGTGAATGGGGGGTCGTTGCCTGTATCTTAGTCCGTCCGTCTGCTGGTTTCTCGATGGTAAAAAAACTATAAAGAAACAGGAGATTCAAGTCGACCGGTATATGTTTTTTTTCTTCCCTTGTGGCTTTTCCTACATGTTTCCCTTTTTTGGTTACTCGTCTTGATGTCACTGTTGGTTTTTATGGAGACATAATATGGCGTAATATGGGATTTATGATGTTTCCTTGGAGCTAAGAGTTCGCGAGTTCTTGTGCAAGAACACAAGCATGCATTGTACATGTCTGTCACTGCTGTCAGAGGGTATCAGAGAGGCTTAAATAATTATTAATTTTATTGATTAGGAATAAAATAACATTTTCAGCTAGAAAATAATGAGTTGAAATTAAAAGGAACAAATTAACTATATTTTTTAATCGAAAGCAAGTATTTTCAGGACTCTATAAATATTAATTTCAATTTGCCTACATCAATTACGATCTCATATATATCTTTAGTATTTGACTGAATAAAAAAGATTCGATTCCGATGATAAAAGATTCCATCCAACATTTTTAAAAGCTAATTCGCGAATGATTTAAGATTGTTCTAGTTTCAAAAAGTAAAACGACGGTATTCTCACTGTTTGAATGGAATTCCAGTCCATAGTTTTAGAAGTGTAAAAAATATAAAATACAATAATTAAAATTTTATATAGTTCAAAGAAATAATAATTACTTGAAATTAGAACTACGAAAAATGTAATTTATCTTACAATATTTTCTTAAATTTTAATTGTCACGAGACATCAAAAATATTTTTGTCACATAAAATTTATTAAACCTGTTGCACAATAAATAACTAAAGTATGTAACCCATAAATGTCAGTCCTTGTACAACTGTTTTTAAGAAGCGAGATAAACAATTTTAACATAATATTAATTTCCCCATTAAAATTTTAACAAATATCAAAATCACCAAGTATTGGGAAAAAGATATAGTATTATAACTCGTAAAATTTCTCCTCTCAAATAAAATTAGATGTTTTTATTCGGTCCACTTACATAACAGATGTGTAAAAGATTAACTATCAATAGTTTTGAAAATCTTGTTTTTATTTCGGAATATTAGTGAGAAGATTCCATAGTTTACATTTTCGTAAAAGTAAATTTTTAAAAATTATTAAGTTGCAAAGAAAAAATTCTCTCAATTTATGCACTTTGTGAGCAAAAAAGTAATAATTGCTCAGCGACAAAAATAAATAAATAAATAAAATAAAAATAAAGCAAATTAATAATGTCTTGATACTCCATAATATTATAAGTTAACTATAAAATATTTAGAACAATTAGCTATTACATCATAGCATTTTACTATGTAATCTTGCCTAGATGGCCATTTTCATGTTCATATCAAGGAAAGTGAGTCCATATCGTAAGTTTTCAATGCATCGTGTTGGAAATATGTACCTAACTTTTGAAAAATATAAATATTTATTAATTTTCGATTATATTAGTTTTTAACAGAGCTTTGTACAAAACGCTTATTGGAACCAGAAAAGGGATCTCATATATAGATCATATTTAAATATTTATTCTTTATTGTGCACACACACTCTTGAAAAACTGAGGAAAAAAAGATAAGTAATTTACTATATTTAAAACTCAACAAATTAAAAGCATATTGGTACATGTAGAACTTCTTCGTTAACTGAGTTTCTTGTACTCGCCTAACGGAATATTGTAAATTCTTAGTACATTCTCTTAGTAGAACATTACAATTCTTACTTAATAGAATATACTTTTTTAAGGAAATATTATAAACAATACAATAAATAAAAATATATTGGTAGGTGTAAAAACTTTTTTTTTTTTTTTTGGAATGGATACATTCTGTTATAATAGAAAATTATAGATAATTGTTCAAAAATGCACTTAAAATTAATAAAAAAAATAAAAGTAAACAAAATTTACATGATCGAATTCCCTACTTGTTTGGATAAATATTTAATTTAATGATAAAATATACTTAACAACGTATTTGAAAAAAATCATGAAATAATTTCAGATCTCAATGTATGAAATTAAGATAGAGTTAAAAATTCAAGAAGAGCACAAAAGTTGGATTGTTGTTTCATCTCTTGAAGGTAAAGTTTACACTAGGAATCTTCGTTCCAGAAACACTGGTCACTCATTCCACACGACTAACGGGCAAAGGAGGCTGCGGTGGGAGGAGATGTCAGTTTAATCCATCAGCAAGTCTTTAATTACATTAGCTAAGCCAAACAGCGGAGGAAATGGGCCTGGAGGCACGTGCCACAGGTTCGGTCCTGATTAAGAAGACCGTGCTAATTAGCTTAGCTCGCCAACACCATGCTGCCGCAGTTCGGTCGATTGGAGAGCCATCTTCTTGTTTTCTTATGGACTTTCTTCCCTTTCTTCGTTCATTCTTCGGGATGGGCCGCTCCCCGTTCCCAGGCGATGGCCAACGGACCGTCCGTCGACTCTGTTACAAAAGAGATTGCCCGCACGTGACTCGATCAGTCACACAAATAGAATGGTCTGGCGACTGGAATTTCTCCGGACTCCAAACAAAGATAACTAGGTGGACAATCCCGGACTTCGTTTTCAGGAATTTTCCTCAAAAATCTCTAGTTTAAATAATAATCAAATAATTAAAACAATTTTATCAACGAACAGCCAAAATATCCGAGGATATTGGAATATTGGGTAAAATTATATCAAATATTTGTAAAGGCCAAAGAGCTCTTAATTTATTTTTATATAGGTAGATTTTTCACTAAGCTTAAGATCATTCATAAATTTGAGTTTGACTGTGGGAAACTTAAATATAATACAAAAAACAAATATTACAATGTATAAATAAAGAAATAGAAAAACTATTACAATGTATATAATTTTTAAAAAAATAAGCTGAATTTGATTTCTGATACTTGATTTAAATTTTTGCATATAGTTTTTTATAAGAAAATGTTATTTTTCTAACCAATTAGTTATGATGTTAATTATTACTAAAATATTGGTATACAATATTATGAAAATTTACAAAGTATATAAAATTTGTATTTTTCTTTTTATTCTCAACATAGGAAAAATGTACATAAAAAATCAACATAGAAAAATGCTGCTTATTGTTCACAGAAATCATAATCAACGAAACACCAATGAATATATATGCTATGTGTGTGTACAATAGTTTATTTATTGAAAAATATGCAATTTTGTCGATGTCGTTAGTAATACGAAAGAGAGTAAAAATAAAAATGTAATTTTTTACATTTGAAGTAATACCATAAAAAATATTATTTCTCAGCTTAAAAAATAAAGAGTTTAATCGAATCCAGAAAAGAAGTTTGGCCTATTTATGGGAAGTGTTTATTTAGAAATAGTGTTGTTGTTATTGTTACTTATGACACTTGGACAAGACAAGCTTGCTATGCCGATGGCTAAGCGAATATAAGTCAGTAGGGTGCATCTTTCGTTTAACCAGAGCACCATGAAGGTGGAAGTACGTCTTTGCTCTATGACTCCTCCGACAGATGGCCCCATCACAGGATCCACTCCCTCAATTTTGACATTGATCTGGAGGGAGGGGAAATTTTCTCCAGACCATTACACCCATGGTAACTGCCCATCGACCGACCATAGGAATTTCGATTCCACAGATTTAAGGAGCATGTATATCGCATTTACTCAATGGGTGTTTGGTGGCATTGGGAGTTGAACTAACCAATCCTTTCGGCCGGAAAGCTGATACCCTAACCCCTATGCTACTACGTTTGAAATCATACTTTATGTACCATATGATTCTTAGAAGATTTTTCTAGATATTAAGTGGTATACTACGCAATTTATTGGATTATATCTTTTTCTATCTATGCGGAATTACAATATAAAAAAGTATGTTTATCGTTAATCAGTACATTTAAGCAGTAGAAAATTGTTAATGTATCAGACCAGCATTGTTAATATGAAACTGAAATTAAGCATATTTAATCAAATCTCTCACTTGAGATTTTTTAATAACTTCCTTTTTCAAAATAGTGGTATGAAATTTAATACCAACTCCTCTTTATATATAGTTTGAATCCATTAAATTTTCATTAATTGTTGAAATACGAGAAAAAAACCAAAGACTTTCGAGAAGTTTATGATGTATATCAAACATGAAACTTTAACCATTTTGGATAAAATCCACTAAAAAATGAAAGTCTACTTCTCTGCCAGCTCTCTATACTGTTGTGTATCAATCACACTCAAATTGTCAGCAAGTTTCATATTATTTTTGTAAACTAATGTTTTAAAAATAATATGAAACTTTTTTTTTTTTTTGTAAACTAATGTTTCCCATAGACAATTTTCGAAATTCTTCGTAATGAAAGATTACTTGTTGAATACAAAACAATATCACATATAAAATCATGAAGTAAAATTCCAAGACAAACATTTTGAATAAATATAATTTCATGAAAAGCGATTGATTATAACAATTGATAGTTAAGTACGACTACTGTAAACAAAATTCTTCAAAATCATGGCAGATATAAATGTCCATAATTTTTTTAAATATTTAACAAGAAGTTATTTCATTACAATGTAAATGTACATAAATGTGGACTTATACTTCTGAACCTCCTTTTAACTATCCAAAACTTTACTGTGGTTAATTCAAAATAACAAGAAAGATGAACAAAACCATAAGTACACATAATAAATTAGATATGATCCGACAAAGTACAAAACAAGCCAATATCCGTGACTCTTTATGGGATTCGAGGCATAATCCATTGAGAAGAATGTAGAAGATATCAATTGTACAATGTCAGAAATTTCAAGAGAATTATTTAAATTTGTAAACATTAAAATCATACTAAAGCAGCAGCAAATACATATATTTTAGCGAACTATGTGAGACTAATTGATAATATCAAAAGTAATTTTTAATACTATTTTAGAATTTGAAGCCTGTCTGGAGAACATGTTAATCAAATCGAATTGTTTCACATGTTTAATTGCAGCATGTAATATATAATTGTTTCACGGGAGTCAAATATTGTGATGGGTAACGAAACATGCTCAGATCATTTATATATACAATCAGAAGTACAATACTAATGAAAACATTTTACCAGGAATCGGACCCATATCACTAAATGGGGAAAATACAAATCTTTATATTGTATGAGTGAATGAAATCAGCATCAGAGAAGTTGACAAGAAATATAGAAAATTATCTTTCCTCCGCGATAATACTCTTTCTCCAGTACTTAGATGCGTGATCCCATGTTGGTGATCTTCATCTTTCGTCTGCTTGTGCAACTTTCTCGTATAAACTGCATACATTTACTACGGCATATTGGATGAAAGAGCTGCTGATAGTTCTTCTCCAACTGATACCACCCTCACCTGCAGCTAGTTGCATTTCATACGAAAAACAGGTGTCCAGTCTATTTGGCGCATTCTATTTGCTCGTGATTGGTATTCTGGAGGTAATTCTGGTGGTTCCATTGCTTTCCAGGGCTTTAGAGCAGACCAGAATACATACTCTAGGTTTGCTGGCAACCAGAATAACCTAGAGTATGTATTCTGGTCAGCTCTAAAGCCCTGGATACATATTCTAGAGAATACATAAAGATAGATAATAGAGAATACAAAGAGAATAGGTGTGCTGGCAAATTTAAGGCAACGAAGCGGCCTTACATTTGATTGAAAAGGTAGGCTCTGTCCTACTTTTACCATCACCTGTTGTAAATTCGGTGTCCACCAGGCTTTATTGCATCATCCTCTTTTGTGCTGGGATTAACTAAAAAGGATTTCCTTGCAAATCCGCTGGTTTTTCTTGATTTCCTGAGGATTGAGGGGCTCATGGATCTGGTATAACAATTGCTATGCCAGATGGAATCAGAAACATAAAAACACAATATTGTTTGTAAATGTTTTATAAACTTATCTCCAATAAAACAATAACATGTTGAAAACAATAACAATAACTGTTATTTTAATAAATATTATTTTAATAATAAACAATAACTGTTATTTTTGCCATTTTTGAAAAAAAAAATTATATATATTAATTCTTAACATAAATTTAATTCTGGAGAGTTTTAGCACTATAACTGTTTTAGACCTTTAAAATTTATAAGTAGAATAACTTATACAGGTACTGAGGCCGAGCTGAAAGCTCGTATCAACTGAATCTTAACCGTTCAGCTCAAACATTCAGCTTAATAGTTCATTTCTACTTTTACCACAGCAGAGCTGGCAGCCGAATGGTTAGCGCTCTTGCCTACGGTTCAGCAATTCGTGAGTTCGAACCCCACCTTGGGCATGTATGTTTGAAGTGGTTCGGAATCCACTTTAAAACGTAGGACCCTGTCCAATTAGCCCTCGCGAACAAAAAATGACCGTTGAGTGGTTGACTACTTTTACCTCTATCATGAAAATTTGCAATAATTAAGAATCTATTTTAAATTGTAAGTACCAGTCTGAAACCTTTGTTTGCAAAAAGTAATTAAAGTACGTTTATCAATTCAAGCCAGTCATATATAATGGACGGAAATTTTTAAAAAAAATAGATTTTCCTTACAGTTTTATCAATGGTAAATAAAATACAAAGTGTTCCATTATTTAAGGCAAACAGAAGATTATGAGAGATAATTTTAGGCACACACACAAGATAATCCGTATTTGGTTGACGCTAATAGTCATTAAGTTAATTGAACTGATATCTTAAGTCATAGGAACGTCAAACGAATGGTTAAAGTACAAAATACAATTTAAAAAGCGAAATCTTAAGAGATGAAAATTTAACTATAAAATAAAAAAAATACAAAGCTTTTAAGTTAGGGGAAGTCTGATTAAGATATTCTTTAACAAAATAACATGAACCTATCAACTATTTGTTATTAAGTTTCTTTTCTGTGTTACGATTGGTTAAAGTGTGTTTAATCAAAGTGATTGGTTAAAATGTATTTTCTACTCAGTTTTATGGTGTTGGTTGGGTTGCATTTTTTCCAATTACAAAATAGAGAAAATATCCAACAAATTGGGTAAACCACACTTAGTTGAAAGCATGTTTTAATTAAAGGCGGAAATTAATTTTAATGTGCAACTAAAGAGCTTATCAGAACTCTAGGAGATTGCCCTTAAACTAACAATGCTCATTATTGTCACAATCTCTCTTAAATACTCTTATATGTAATATGATAACCAGTAGAAATTATATAGAGGAATTTGTAAATGCGATCTGTATGTAAATGCGTGATTTTTCTGCGAAAGATCCGCTGACTGGAGCATTGATCACTTAACAGCCAGTCACGAAAACTAATCGCAGAAGAGAGTCAACATACTGAACCATTTCGAACTGAATATCTTATAGAGAAGTGTCTTTACGTTATGTATTAGTAAACTGGTTAATCTGATTTGATTATTAAGAAACTTTTTACTTATTATGATTTTTTATTATAATCTTTCCTTGGGTGTTTTCGGCACTATTCTCTTTTAGGAATGGAAGTCGGTACTACCAGAATTTTAGTAACTTTTGGTGGTTAAAGAATTGTTTATTTTTGATAATGCTATTCCCTTGAAGATAATAGAGTTTTTCATTGAAGGGTGATTGTATTTCTAATAAGCTATGTACTTTTGAATTGTTCATTAAATTACAACATAAAAACCATTGTAAATTAACGAGGATCTCAAAATAATTCAATTTATGGCGAAAGATAAAAAAAAATGATTTAAAAATAAGGTTGCAAAGAGTATGGTTATTTATTTTTACTTCTTGCAAACGTAACTAGCCAGCTATAACATTAAACCCAGTATATTTTTCCAGAAGTCGTTCATTGATTTAAGCTTGCGTCATAAGTATCTAAGCATCACTGAAATCAATAATATCATCTGTAGCTCAAAAGTCTCAAGACTCAAAACTACTCCATTTAAGGAAAACCCTGGAACAGGTATTAAATTTACTCAAATAAATCTGCAAAAAAAAAAAAAAAAAAAAAAAAACTAAAGCATTAACAACTCAGCTGACTACATTTATTGATTAACATAAAGTAGATATTATTGGAATCCAAGAACCGCATTCGTCAAATATAGATTTTTATCCTAGAGCAGCTACTGTTAGCACAAATAGCGACGGGAATTGGATTAATATTCATGCCACAAGAAATGTTATAGCAAATATTCTTGGTTTCAAAGATTTAGAACTATTTATCATTACAGCTTATGCATCAGCACTGGAAGACTTAGAAGACACACTGAGCATCATTCAGAACCTTATGACCAACTATAAGCATCTTCTTATTACGGGGGATTTTAAGAACCATAATATTATTTAGTGTTACATCAGCAATGATAGAAGAAGTATAAAAATGGAGGATTTCATAACCTCAAACAACTGAACCATTGCGAATACCTTTGAATGTCCACCTACATTTGTGACAAATTTAGGAAAAGGTTGGCCAGATCTCACATTATACACTGAAGCAAACATCATCCCAATTGAAGATTGGAAGGTAGAAGATGAACTTTCTTGTTCTACCATCTGTGCATTACTTCTACAATCAAGTCTGATACTAGTCATTACAAACCGAAGATACAAAATACACTGCAGATTAAAAACTTTTCAAAATCGAATTAGACCCTATCTTCTCATGGAAATTAGAAAAATCCAAAATGCGAAGAACAGAAAAGAACTTGAATATATAGTTGAAGACATTAATAGCAATATTATTATAAAACATGAGATAAAACATTAAAAATAAAAATTGCTAAAACGAAAACTGATGGGTTTCTACACTGAAGCAGATGCATCTAAAAATCACTTTTACGAAGACACTTGAAATCAACACCTGAACCAGCAAGAGGAATAGAGCTTCAAGCTTATAAGAAAGAACTGGTTACTTATAAGCGTTCAATACAAGAAGCCAAGTTAAGCAGTTGGCGCAAATACTGCACCAATAATAAGGAAGTATATTTCACACTACAGAACCTCACTATGGGCAGAACATTCAACCCAACTCTCTTAACAGATAATGGTACAGGACCGCAGCTCAAAAGACAAGTGGAAGATATTATAAGCAAAATAATGACTTATTGTCTTCCTGAAGAAGATGCACTCCACTTCACTGAAGAAGATGCACTCCACCAAAAACAAATTCAAAATTCTCTATAGTTAAATACTGCTCCAAATAACCAATTGTTCACAAAACAAGAAGTAACTCACGCCATTAGAAGACTTAAAACAAGAAAAGACCCGGACCAGATGGTATAGATAGTATGCTCATGTCAAGGCTGTTCATTATTCTACACCATCAGAACTACGATATTATTTAACCTGGAACTACATTGCTTTTCCAGTACTTATAAAAAAGGCGAAATCCTATTTTTTCTAAAAATTGGGAAAAAGCCAAACCAACCTGAATCCTATAGACCTATCTGTCTTTCGCCTGCAATAGATAAAGTATTGGAAAAACTTGCTGGTAGAAAGAACAATTTACCATCTCGAAAATAATAAGAAGCTGAGCAAACTGCAATTTGGACTTTGAGCTAATAAATCAACAGAGCCTGCTTTGAAAATCTGATCAATAAGATAGAAGAAAATAAAAACAGAGTACACTACACATTAGTAATCAGCCTAGATCTCAAAAGCGCTTTTGACTCAATCTGGTGGTCAGGAGTGCTAGATAAAATGGCCAAGCTTAACTGTTACAACAATTTATTTAAGATGTGGGAACACTTTCTCACCGATAGAAAGAGTGTAATTAAACCATGATATAATTGTTTTGTTCTACACCATCATAACAGAGGCTGTCCTCAGGGATCCTGTGAGGAGCCATTGCTTTAGAACATATATTTTAACGATTTCCTTCTCCAGAAATGGCCAAATAACACATCATTGCAAGCATTTGCCAATAATACACTGCTCATTGTTTCTGCAAAAAAAAAGAGCAGTAAAGCTAACACCCAATATTGCCCTCTCACAGTTTGAAGATTTGTATAAGGAGCATAAGTTAACAACCACCCATGAAAAGACTCGAGCCATCATTTTTGGCAGTAGCAAGAACTGCTTAAAATTATATCCAAAGATTTAAATTTGTGGGCGAAGCATTATAAAAGTTAAGGAAATGAAATATTTAGGAATAATTCTCGATTGCAAGGTATCTTGGCTTCCTCACACCAGACAACAAAAGATAAAGACTACCGCTATTGTAAACAGCCTAAGACGAATAATCAATAGAAATTTGGGTGTAAATGCCTGAATTCTTAAAATTTGATATAAAACTATTATTGAAAGAATGATATGAAAAGGATCAGCAGTCTGGGCGGAATCAATGACAAACAGAAAATTCAGACAACTATCCAGTTTGCAGAGACATTTCACCTTAACCATCACTAATACCAAAAAATAAACCATATAACCCAGAGGACTTTGAAATTCCCTTCAGAACATTATTCCATCCAGCAACACAGATGGAAGGAATAATGGTTCACACGTCTAATCCTTCAAAAAAAAAAAAAAAAAAAAAAAAAAAAGACAAGTGGGAGGAGTTTTTTGCATTTTCAAAAATGGGCAGGAGAAAAATTATTGGCAGGGACAATTAAGAAAAGCTAACAGCGTTTTCTAAGCTGAATTGGTTGCGATTAATGAAGCTTACATAACCGAAAATAATTTATACAAGACAATGATTTGACCAAACGGCCAATCAGCTCTTTTGAGAAGTTATAACCCCTATCACAGCAGCCTACTCATTCAGAGCATTCAAAATCGACTCAGAACATATAACAATCGATGTCAAATTTGCCTTCCCTGGATCAAGGCTCATGCCGGATATATTGAAAATGAAAGAGCTGACACACTAGCAAAGCAAGCTGCTAAGGTATGCTCAAACACACAAAAATTGAATTAAAATGGCTCAACTCATACTTGACTTCTAAATTACACAACCATTTACTAATGGCCTAGCAACAAGAATGGAATGAGGCAGAATAAGGTAGATGGACATTCAGCCTTAAGCCCTTTGTGTCTCTCGATTTAATAGTCAAGGAGCACAAAGAAGCACAGTCTCTTTCTGGGCATACTTCAACAACGGAGTATCTCAACACAAGGGGTATGGTTCCAAGTAGTGCTTGTTCATGTGGTCAGGCTGGCACTATTGTACATTACGTGTTCGAATGTGGCTTCACAAAATAATAGCACTTAAAAACTCGGAGTAATTTACTCCATTTCTCCGCTATGCTAGCAAAGCTCCTTCTCTTCTGCATCAGATAAAGAGCATTATCTCCTTTATCTATGAAAAAGGATCCGAATTCTGTGAGGATAATGCCATAACTGAGCAGTGAATTTCATCACAAAAACAATTTGGTAAATGATGTATAGCGTGCTGGAGACATACCTGATCAACTAAGGTACAGACCAGTTGTCCCCTCGCGTATGTCTATGATATCAATAATAGCATAAGAATTCTTTTACTGACTCTAACACTGTGAATAGTATCGTTTTTCTTCAGAATTTCAAATTTCTGGATTCCAAATAACCCATACATTGACGTTATAGCTCTAGATTAAAAAGAGTCTCACTCGAAAACTAGTATGTAGATTTAATGCGCAATTTAATAATCAATTTAATGTATTAACTAAAAGACATGGGAATGCAAAGTGATGCAATTTTTAAATAAATTGAATCCAATCAATTCATGGTATTCAATCTATGGCAGTATTTAAAGAAAAATAAAAAATTATTGCTTTTTTATAATTAATAAAATTGATATGAATATATCAGAAGCTTTTAAGAAACTGTATTCAGTCTGTCAAATTATTTTTTTTTCAAATTATGACATTTCCAATTAGAGCCCATAAGCTTGGTCTTAATTTCTTCCGACTATTTTTTAAATTTAGAAAACATAATTTTAAATAAAAATGTTATTTCAATGTGTGAAATTTAAAAACAACTTTCTTAATTACAAATTAAATAAAGCTTTAAATAAACTATTCAAGTACTAATTAAATAAAAAGTAATTATATGTGTTGTAATGCATCTAAAAATATTGGGCACTTATCATGCAAAAAAAAGAATAAAAATGAAACGATCAGTAATAATTGGCACCAAATGGCAAATTTAATTATTAGAATACTTAATACTATTAAATTAAAATATTATATAGTATTAACGTAATATTATAATGACACATTAAAGTACTATTACTATTTATGTGAAATTTTCCATAGTCTATCACTATGACGATCGTTTTCCAACTTTTGCACCTAATGTTTTTCATTATATTTTCCCATTTTTTTCTTTTCATAATGCTACTGAAAAGGTGTGGACTTGAAAAAAAGGTAACAATAAAAACTCCACAGAATACATCAACAGCAGAAGAAAATCAAAGAAAAGATTTATCAATAAAAAAATAATTCGATATCACAAAAAATTAGTTATAAAAAACTTATCTCCAAAGCGAGAGGGTGTGTTTGATAGTGAGAGATGACAAGTTTACAAACCTCAGAGAAGGTGATTTATTGCCGATTTGGCGAGATTATTTTTAGGTTTCGAAATTTTGTAACCGCGTTAACAAGGGGAATAACATGAAATTGTTTAGCAATAATGTGCTAAGAGGAAAAGAGCATACTTATTATTTAAATAAACTAAATATTTTCAAACATTAAGGCATGAAATTCAGGCGCATATTTCTTCTTGTACTATTCAAATTAATTTGCAAAAACAAATTTAATATTTATGTTCCTATTTTACACACATACGTGTTATTAAAAAACATTTTTCATGTTTGAATGACTTCCGTCAAAGTAAACATAGTTCAACATCCAAAAACGTCACTAATCTGTTTCATCAACTCCGTTAACATTATCAAAGCTACTTTTCAAAGGGGAATTCAGTTTTTGCATTTGTTGTGGTCTAATATTTTTTAGAATATTTTTCTCAGGAATCTTAAAAGTATAGAATTATTAAAAATATTTTTCAAAACTTTTCTGCATGCAATAAGCAATATAAAGAACAATTTTTATGGAAAACTATTGTTTAACAGGATTTCAATTTCGACTAATAAATACCAATATGTTGTTAAAAGTATTAATAAGACGTTACTAAAATTATTGTTTTAGGGCTAAATAATCTGAATAAAATATTTTTCATGTATATGCTAAAGAACAATTATCGCATATTTGTTTAAGATCCTTAAACATTTTAATATTGATAGTATTTTTGTCATGAGTTAGAATTGTCACTAAAGATTTTAACAACTAGTAAAAATAATGTAAAATAATGTTAAGTAACTCGTTATATAAAATAAAAGGTTTACATAAAACTGTTTCAGCATTATGGTAAATCACTTAAAAATTCAATTTTCGATATTTATTATTTTTAATTACAAAATTTAATCTTTAACTTTGTAAACATATCATAACTTCAATTATTTATTTAGTTTTTTTTAATTTACATAAAGGATGGAAAACGTCTCTAATTAAATGATTCTTTATAATTTAGTTTATATTTTATGGAAGGTATATATTATGAAAATCCCCCAATTTTTGTTAGCTATTAATTTCTTAAAACTGTAGTGCAGTAGTATTTTTTAAGAATATGTAAGAAATCTGTTTATTCCGTGAAGTAAATTATATTTTCTTATATTATTTACGAAAATGGTAAATGTTAAACAAAATGGTAAGAACAGAAAAAAAAATTTAAATTAAAAATTTATAATGAGAGAGACAGAGAGAGAGAGAAACAATTACAAAAATTGAAGTTATGTACATATTTATTTATTAAACTATTAGCTTTCATTTATCAAATATATATACTAAAGAAGTATATATTTCAAATAAATACTTTTATCATATTTTTTGCTAAATTCCGCCTCTGTTTAACAGATTACTGAATTGACGAATGTTCCTTCATTTAACCATTGAACTGATGTCTGCTGTCAGCATAAAGATTTAAGTGTACACGAACTCCTAATACCTTTTCTTTATTTTTAAGAACCCTCAGCAACCCCTTTATAAGGCCCATTCAATGCAAAACAGTGAAGAAGACCCACAATGAGGTTGACATCTGATGACGAACAATTCCAATTATTTGAGAGACTCGTTTTCATGAAACGGTAATTTGTGAACAATAGCGGTTTGATGCACTAGTTTCTATGGAAATAATGATGATTGTAAATCCCTTTTTCAAACGAAAAAATTGAAAACTCACTCTTTTTGCAAGTTCCTTTTCAAGCATCTTTCATACGCGTTTACTTTTTCCTCATCTATTTTTATCAGTTTTTTTATTTTATGACTGAGAAACTTTTCAAATTGACGAATCGAAATTTCTTCTAATTTTAGACAACTTTGACTCTATTGTTGATGTCGAAATTCAGGACTTCCGTGGCAGTTCGCATGGAATTTTTCTCTTATAATTTAACTGCGGTCTTGCATTAATCGCTTCAAGGGCAAATATCGTATGGTGTATTTGCAAAGAATAACTATGGCTTGGAATCGCCATGTGATATATATATATATATATATATATATATATATATATATATATATATATATATATATATATATATATATATATATATATATATATAAAAAATCCGATTCAGGTTCGCAATAATCTTGGTATTGCATTCTTAAATATGATGCGGACTGACTAGCAACAGTTGGTAAGAATTTTCATATCTCTGGACGAATGGATCGAAATCCTCATTAAATTGATTAAACTTTGTATTTGTGAGGATGAAATTAATTTAGCGTACAAAAAGTGGTCCTAGCCGGAATTAAAACTGTATGTCACACACGTGTGAGACTTCCTGATGCGCTACATGTACAAAAGTAACCATCCCCCTATAAAGTACATTTGTTGCCTACTTTAGTTATGACAGCAGTGAAATTTGTCCGCCACAGAATCGCCGATAAATGAAAATCAATGCGTTCGATCTTAATTTAAGATTATCGTGTAACTAGTCCCGGTCTACGGCTCTATTAATATGGGCTGAGAATCAAAGGAAATATAATATCAGCTAATGCTAAGTGCTGGGCACACGATTTATGGACAATTAAGAAGCTTTGCCTGTATTTTGCAACTAACTACTTTAGAAGATTATTTCATTTGAATCTTGTGAAGGTAAAAGTACATTAGAGCAAAATTTGTAATTAACTTTAAAAAAATTAAAATGCTGATTGTTTTGAAAAAAAAAAGCTGAATGGTTTAAAATAGCCAAACATAAATTTCAAAATAATAATGTGTATAATATTACTTATGTCTTCATATGAAATGATCCGAAAATGCATTTACGAATGTCTATTTCTTTGTTTTACATTTTTAACTCACCAATATTTTACTCTATGACCCTGCAATTTGCTATTGATGTGGTAACAATGACCCGCATTCCGGCCTTCATTTTGATTGTGTTCATGTTTTGAAAAACTTTTCAGCCATGGTCGCTTGGAATCCTGATTAGAGTGTGCTCCAGTCAAATGAACCCTTTTGTGCAAAGAATGGAAAACAGAACCGAAAAACAACGTATGAGTAATTAAAATTACTTTTAAAGTGTCAAATGGGACAGTAATTTAAGATATTGTACCGCGCTTCGGGGTTGGTGTCGAATGAGAGTTGAATAAAGCAACCTCTTAATGAACACAAGACTTTTATTCGTAAAAATTCCACTGGATATACCAGCTGTAACAATCACAATTATACAGCTATAATTCGTCAGATACAATGAGTAACAGCTTCCAATCACAGGTCTCAAATACCTCAGACAAAGAAAGGCTTCTTTAGACTAGCAGTCACGACTTATCGCCTTCACCCACTGTCTATACTAAACTGCTTGCCTTCTATGTCGGGCTGCGGTATGTATACCTAACTTGGCGGAGTAATCTACTAGTTATGCCAAGTTTCTAGAAGCTTCTAAGGTATCTCGCTAAATATTGATCCTAGTAAATATATCATCGCTAAATATTGATCTTAGGTGATAGATGATTCCAGGAGTATCTATTTTTCTCTAAGTCGCAAAGTTTTCTCGCTAAAACATCGCCAAGTCACAAAATCATTAGAAAACCCGCTTTTAACGTATAACACGACTAAATACTGCAATTTTTGTCCAAATTGTAAGTATTTTCGATGTCAGATATTTTAAGAAATATGCAATAATTATTTATAAATTTGTAACATTGCCCTTTCTCAAGGACTGCACGTCCCGGGCAGTACAATCCCCTGATAAGAGGCCAAATTTAATATAAAAGAATGTACATTTTAAGAGGATATAGAACACACATTACATACACAAACAACTAAAAATACAAATACAAAAACAAAAACATATATATATATATAAAATATTAAAATTATCTATACTATTTACAAAGAGACTATGGTCTACTAATTTTTACTTTACATTACGATAAGGAGCTAACCTATCATAATGTACTACCTTTGGTTTTGAAGAAGATGATTTCCTTATACGAACCACGACGTCGTTCAGTCTTTTTAGGACTATGTAGGGTCCTTACCTGTTGGCTTGCAACTTTGAAGAAGGTCCTTTACGTCGAATCGGATTCCACTACCAAACTTTGTCACCTTCCTAAAATTCCATGTCCTGTTGTTCTTGTGCCATACCTTGTCTTCATTCTTTCCGCCTTTAAGTTGATTCGGTCTCAAGCGAAGTTAGGGACATCTTTAAGACGTGCCTGAAGGTCTCG
The DNA here is from genome assembly GCA_030067965.1 of Latrodectus elegans. NCBI lineage: Eukaryota > Metazoa > Arthropoda > Arachnida > Araneae > Theridiidae > Latrodectus > Latrodectus elegans. Next base: position 13,287,696 of record CM057820.1, read on the forward strand.
AAGGTATTCCTCTGGTGATGAAGAAGTATCCGGTGGACCCCAAACTGAAGATCACAAGGGAGACGAAGTTCACGACCAAAGAGCATTTGTGATGAAGTATATCCGGTAGACTCATGGACAGCACTGCGATATGCAAGCAGAAGCAGCGGTAGCTTCAAACCCCAATCTTGCTGATTTCTGGAAACTATAAGTGAGAGATAATTCAAAATGGTTCTGCTAAACCTCTCTACCATGCCGTCCGGTTGCGGGTGTAATGGCGTGGTCTGCGTTTTGTCTATTCAGAGAATTTGACACAATCCTTTAAACACAGCAGAGGTGAAATTTGTCCCTTGATCTGAATTAATTTGTAGAATGGTGTATAGAATCTGGAAACCCAATGCTGCACTAGAACCTCAGCTACTGTAGTCGCTTCTTGATCGGGGATTGAAAACACTTCAGGCCACTTAGTAAAGTTGTCCATGACAACTAGGATGTACTTGTTGCCATTTGAAGATCGCGGTAAAGGACCCAAAATATCCAATGCTATCCGCTCAAAACTCAAAAGGTGCTCCTACATTGTACCGCTGCAACCTTCCTCGGCTACGTTTCTTTGATCCTTTACGTGCCGCACAGTCATCACAGGATTGGCACCATTTCTCTACATCATGTCTAGTTTTTCTCTAATAGAAGCATTCTCGAACTTTCTGTAGAGTCTTCATTGCTCCGAAGTGGCCTCCAATTGAGCTACTGTGCAATTCTTTCAAAACATCTGAAATTCTTAATTTTGGAAGAACAAGCTGCCATTTGAAATTACGTCCATCATCGGACTCCCATTTCCTGTATAACACGCCATTTCTAATATGGATTGAGTTCCAAAGAACCCAATATTGTTTAGTAGCAGGACTGTAGAAGGAGATGTCCTGCCAACTTGGTTTCATACTGGAAGATTCTTTTAATTCAAAAATTGGATTTATATCTGAGTCTTCTTTTTGGGCTTCTCTAGGTCTTCATCACTCCATGGGTCTGGTTTCGATGGCGGTGAAACAGTAACTTGGCGTACCGAAGGATTTACTAATTGATAGTTCTTCTCTTCTCTAGAACAATATCGGCAGCTTCCATTACACGGTCTTCTTGATAAGGCATCAGCATTTCCATGAAGAGTTCCTTTGTGATGACGTAGTTTCGGGCTGTCTCTGCGGACGTGTCCGACTGCACCGCAAGGCCAACACTGAATTTTCGTGTTTCTGCCACCTTTACTCAATTCTAAGCTACGGAATTTTCGTCGCAAATCTTCAGTTTGCTTTCTTAGATCATAGTTCGTATCAATAGCAGAGACGGCTGTGACTGAGTGCCGATTTTTACGCGCGACATGCTGGACAGCCTCTATCTTATGTGCGTAGACTAGCACAGATCTGATATCTTTGACATCCGCGAGTCTAAGTGCTTTCTGTATCTCCGGATCCCGCACACTATCGATGAAGTGAAGGAGATCCAGATCTTGACGTGTCTCAGCTGGGCAGTCCGAAAATGATAGATGGGAAAGTCGCTAAATATCGGCAGCCAATTCTTACAGACTTTCATCCGCTTTTTGACAGCGAGACTTTAACTGTAGTCTGCTATATACTTTAGTGCACTTTTCTCCAAACCGCAGCTCATGCGCATTCGATAGGGCTTTAAAATCGTGCCTCTGCTCTTCCGGAAGCGTCTTGAGGATGTTGGCCGCGTCTCCTCTTAAAGAAGCCACCAGATGAAAAGCTTGGACTCGGGGATTCCATCCATTAGCTTCCGCTACCATCATAAACTGGGTCTTGTATACTTGCCAGGATGATTTCCCATCGAATGTTGAGAGTTTAATCGTGTATTGGGAAGGCATAAATGCCACGTTGGGTTCCTCATGTCTGTTTGACATTTGCTACTTCAAGTTTTCAATCTATTTGTTCATATTGCCTAATGCTTCCTTTACGTTTACTTCTATCTCCAAAACTTCAGTTTCAACTGAAATTATTTTATCTTCCATTGCATTCATCTTCTCTTGAATGATATTGGAAAATTCTTCTTTAACGCTTACAATGTCCTTCTTAAGTTTCTTTTTAAGCTCCTCCTGTCCAGATTTTATCTCTTTCATCATCTCGGTTTTAATCCCTCTTGTCCAGCTTTCATCTCTTCTTGCCCAACTTTCATCTCTTCTTGCCCAACTTTCATCTCTTCTTGCCCAACTTTCATCTCTTCTTGCCCAACTTTCATCTCTTCTTGCCCAACTTTCATCTCTTCTTGCCCAACTTTCATCTCTTCTTGCCCAACTTTCATCTCTTCTTGTCCAGCTTTCATCTCTTCTTGCCCAACTTTCATCTCTTCTTGTCCAGCTTTCATCTCTTCTTGCCCAGCTTTCATTCCTTCTTGTCTAGCTTTCATCTCCTCTTGTCCAGCTTTCATCTCCTCCTGTACAGCTTTCATCTCAGCCATCTGCTCCACTAATTTTTCGAGAAGACTTTTCATTAAATCCATATCCATTTTTCTTGTGGCATGCTTCATCAACTCTTCAACCCCGGTTCTGATAACAGTTGTACCGTGCTTTGGGGTTCGCGTCGATTGAGAGTTGAATAAAGCAACCACTTAATGAACACAAGACTTTTATTCGGAGAAATTGTACTAGATATACTGGCTGTAACAATCACAATTATACAGCTACAATTCGTCAGATACAATAAGTAACAGCTTCCAATCACAGATCTCAATTACCTCAGACAGAGAACAGCTTCTTTAGACTAGCAGTCACAACTAATCGTCTTCACTCACTGTCTATACAAAACTGCTTGCCTTCTTCTTTGTTGGTGTAAAACTGAGTACCTGCCCTAAGGCATCTACTCATTCATCTCAATTGGTAAGACTTAAAGTGTAAATAAAATTTGAAAGTAATTAAATTAGGCAAAAGTCTTAGAGAGTATTGCGTCCCATGAGTAAAAGTCCGCAATATGAGGGCTTAGATAATCTCAATATGAAGAAATAAATTATTCAATTTGATAAAATTTGAAAAAACATGTATTGAAAGTTACTTAATTTTGTTCAAATGAGTATTCGCTCACAGTTAGCAAATACCATTCAATTTTCAAAATTATATCAATACATAATTTTTTATTTTTTATCTTCCTCACTAGTTCTTGCAATGAAATTTTATGAAATATTAAGTTAGCAACAAAAATTTTATTCCAAATTCATCTGTTTGAAATGCTTACACCTTCTTATTCAGTAATCTTCTGAGCTTATATATTGTAATTTATCTTTTTGAAACCCAAATATTTTGAAATATCAAATAATAAAATTTGAAATATAATATTTGTGAAGTATTGAGATGGCAACAAATCTTCATTCTAAATACGTTTGAAATATTTGTGCATTGAATGTTCTTTTTATTCAGGAATTATTTTCTGAGCTTATGCAGTAATTTATCACTTTGCTAAGAATATCCAAAAATGATAAAATATAAATAAACAACATAAAAGTAAGACACACACACATTTTAAGCTGCGACTCCCCCCATTTCCCCATAGTAACGTATACATTGACTTCTGCTGAATAGTTTTATGGCCTACATAATTCGCCAACCTTTAAAAAGTAAAATACAAAACTTAGGGGAAAAAATGGGGGAAAATCAGGGGCAAAAACAAATCTACTTTCAAGAAGTGATTTTTTTCAAGACACGTAAAAAGTAGAAAGAGTTAATGTTAGTAAACTTGGCAACCCTTCGAGCTGAAGAAATGTCTGAAGACGCTGATTGCGTCACTGTCTTCTCGAGGGCCGGGGGAAGCCCCAGGTCAATGACTGCCCCAGAGGAGCGAGAAGGTAAGGTCACGGCGTTCTTTACCACTACCCCCATCCCCGCCCCTCTAAGGAGCCTCATTCGTTATATTGGTACAAAGGGACACCTCATCGGTAATGGTACAATAGGATATAAATATGTCTCGGAGAAAAATAATGTCTCTTTTAGTTTAAGCATGGCCTGCATTAGTTTCTTTAGGTGTAAAGGGGATTGGCGATACTTGATAGATTTAGTATCCAGCATCGTTTGATTTATCAAATATAAGTGGATTTATTAGCATGATCTCCTGTACAAGATGAATAATGGAAGAAATGAGAGTATTTATAATAGAAGTAAAATCATATCTTGATTTTTTTATATTAGAATCTGAGCACTCAAACATTTTGCAGTCCAAAGAATCGATTGATTCCTTCAGGTGAAAGAGTAAGTACAACAAGAAATACTCCTCAATGTGAGAAATTCTTAAGTACAAAATTTAGAAAAATTTCCAGTCCTTAAAAATATTTATACATTTGTTAATTTATTTAATACAGGAAATAATACAAATTTTAATCAAAATGAAATACGTTTACAATAATATAGCAGCTATAAAGATGAACGCAATTTTTTTACAAGTAATTTCTTAAAAAAAAAATCGAGTAGATCACTGAAAATGGGGTATACTATTCGCTTCTATCACCATTCAGAATTTTTATATTTCAGTATCATATTCCGAATTAATCTCTAGATTAATTCTGAATATAACACGAGACAGAAACAGTGAACTTTCACAGCGTCAAAAAATTCTTTCATCTTTTTAGACTTTAATATTTAATTACATGTAAATCGTATTGTGATTATAATAAAAATCGAGCAAAATAATATTTATAGCTATATATAGGAAGAAAAAATTATATTTTCTAAATATTATATCTGCAATGCAATAGAAATTTTTGCTAAATATCTTATATATTAATACATATGAGGATATGATACTCTGATTGGGAAATATGATGTTCTCGTGTTTGGGAGGTAATGAGTTCTATACCTGACACAGCCGAATTTCCACTTTGTTCACTAATAGCAAGTGGGGCTGTAAAATTAGTTCAAGCAATCACTGTTCAAATGTCAATCATGTGCTTTGAAAACAATACTAGATTACGAGTGAATGGCTGTGTTGAGCTGCATTTCCGTCGGCGGATGCCAACAATGTATTTTAAGCAGGCAGTTAACGTTTATTTATGCAAAAATCATTAAAGAACAGGCTCAATAAATTTGAAGACGAAAAAAAAAATGAAAAATTCTTACATGCTGGTATTGTTTTTGTGGAATGTGTGCGTCCTTTATCATTATTGATAATGATTTCCATACTCAATGCGAGGTTCACCTTGTGTCAATTACAGTTTGGAGCAATCATTTTGAATACGACCCACGTTACATGAGGTTATATTCAGACACTTAATTTTAAGCACAGACAAAATCAGTGTAATATGGAAATATGTTATCAAAAGCTTCTTGAAGTTTGCAATCAAAAATAAACAACAAATGATTTTCATTGAAAAGTTTTAATCAATATTTGAGTATTTTTGAGAGTTTGGTTTCTTTGTGTCACCCGAAGGAGCATTTTTATACTGGCACACGAAGACTAATTAAAATGCGACTTACGGTTTAAAGTTAATTCCCAGCCACTACAAACATCTAAGCCCAAGGTGGAATTCGTACCCATGAACTGTTGAATCGATGACAAGAGCGTAAAGCCTTCGGTTATTAGCTATGCTTTATGAGGGGGATTCATTGTGGCAGAAAGGTCCCGGATTCAATCCCGATTAGAGGAAGATGGAAGCGCTTCTGCATGCACACATGTCGGATGTGTGTGCTAGGGAATTTTCTTCCCAAGTGACACTTGTATATGGCCCACTATCTAAGAGAAGTCTTCCAAGAAAGCAATTACGCTTTGAAAACAAAATGCCTTACTTCGGCAGCCAGCAATACACAGTTTTAAATATTTGAATGTTTCTGACGCGAGTCTGTAAAGTTAGTTCCTGCAGAGTAAGAAAAAAAGTTCCCAGTTATAATTATCGCAAAGCTTCGCTCGCACTTTGAAACAAGTACACTTTCACCCCCTCCCTTCCATGAACGGAGTAGAAGAAGTTTCTATTATTTGAACTTCAGAAATAATATTAATTTACAGGAGTCTTTCCCAAAGTGGACGTTTCAGACCTAGACTGGGGCAATAAAGACCCCAGGAAAAAAGGGGGGCATTGACGTGGGTCAGGGAGCGATGGTAGATTTGCAATTTGATTTACTTTATATTTTAAATTTCACTAGAATTAAAACCTACCTTCTACACAATAACGAACACTTAGTTTATATTTCTACCCTGTATGATGGTATAAAAACTTAAAATACTTAACATAGATTTCGTAGGATAGCCCTCACGCCGTATGCGCGTACGTAGTAAAATGACGAAAAGTATACAGCTGTGAAAATGCATGAATCGTCGAATGTGACAAACATTCCGGGGGAAAAGTCTAACTGCGGGAGCCTGTGCACTTATGATGTTGTGCTCCGTAGACGTACAGTCCGTTTTCGTTTGGAGAAACCTTCAGGGCTTTTACGCATGCGTCGGGTCTGCTTCGAGTTCATCAAAATAGGTTTGAGACAAAAGAGAAATGTTTACTTAACATGCGTGCCCCTTTCCAGAATAGAATCGTCGACAAGTGGCGGTTTGGCAATACGAAAATGGACTGTACGTGGTAGCAATCGGCTGGTTCATCGATACTTGTCCTAACTTGCTCAGTACAATTGAGCGTCGAAAGAGATAAACAAGTTTGTGTGTGCTTGTCTTATTCCTGTCGGTACTTGCTGTATTTAAATTCTATATAAAAGCTCGTTAATTTTTCTTATATTTTCATTAGTGGTTTCGCTCGCTATCTTTGAACGAGTATTGAAGTTCAACACTTTATTTACATATTTTTGGAAAAAATGCCATGTCACAATCAAAAAAGAAGAAATGGCAATACAGTACAGAATATATTAACTATGGATTCATAGAAAATTCGACAAACCCACCTTTGCCTTTGTGCCTTCTTAGTTCAAAAAAATTTTCAAACGTAGCGATGAAGCCTTCAAGACTTCAAGATCATTTAAATAAAATGCATCCAGATAAGAAGGACAAAAATACTTATTTTCAAGATCTGGAAAAGAAGCATAATGCTCAGCCAAGTGTATCGAAACTTCTTTCAATGGCTGCTAAGCAAGACGATGACGGACTCTTCGAGCTTCATACAATATCTCTCTCTGTTAATTGCTCAAAGAGGTAAACTACACACCATCGGAGAAACGTTAATTTTGCCGACGATAAAAGTTATAACTATTGTGCTCCATAAATCGGGGACAGATATAATTCGAAAAATTCCTTTGAGCAATAATTCTGTGCAAAAACGAATTGATGAAATGGCTGAAAACATTGAAGAGTCCTTGTGCAATCATCTGAAGACTTGTCAATTTTCAATTCAGTTGGATGAGTCCACTTAATCAACTAATGAAGCATTGTTGTTGTCTTACGTGAGGTTCATTAAAGATGACAAAATATGTCAAGAACATTTATATGTCTAGAACTTTTATATGTCAAACCATATTTAAAACACTGGAAAAGTTTTTTGATGAAAAAGGAATTCCCTTAAAGAATATTATATCAGCTGCTACAAATGGTGCTCCAGCTATGACAGGGTGTCAAAAAGGCTTCATGTCGTACTTCAAAAACAAAATTCCTGATGTGATTGCTGAACATTGCCTTAAACATCGACAGCATTTAGTTGCTAGAAATTTAAGTGAACGACTGCTTCAATCATTGTCATTGCAACATGTCATCAGAGCAGCCAATAAAATCCGAAACAACTCTTTAAATGACAGATTATTAATCAGCTTTATGAAGCTAATGATGGAGATTTCAAGAGATTGACCTTTCACACAGAAGTGCGTTGGCTATCAAAAGGAAACTGTCTGACTCGCTTTTACAATCTGTTTGACTCTGTCATAGAATTCTTGGAAAACAAAGACACAGCATTGCGCGAAAATCTCATCACGTCAAAGAATGATATCGCATACCTGACAGACCTTTATACATTGTTAATTGATATGAATCCCCAGCTTCAAGGCAATGACATGAACTTAATAAAAACAAAAAATATCGTCGCTGCTTTCGTAGCCAAGCTGCTACACAAGAAAAATATCGGCAGACTTGAGTTGCATAATTTTCCCAATTTATCTGTATCCTGCAACAACGACGACTTGCTCGTCTACTGCCAACATTTGAAAAATCTTCACAGTGATTTCATTGATAGATTTGAGGACATTTTGAAATTGGAAATACCAGATTGGGTGTTAGATCCTTTTAATGTCAACATAGCAATACCACCCCAGCTGGAAGAACTTATAGAACTGACAACCGAACGAGGAAATAAAAATCAAATTTAAAAATGATGACCAACAATTTTGGCTACAAAAGTCAATTCCGCAGTTGAACCCTGGATTGTGGTCTATCGTTCAACAATTTTTGATATCATCCCCACCGCCATATTTGTGTGAACGTGGATTTAGCTATGTGACAATGCTGCTTACTAAAAAGAGAAATCATTTGCAAGTTACCAAACGCGGCGATTTACGACTGTTTTTGAGTAAAAGCGAACCTGATATCAACAAACGTGTTAAAAATTATCAAATCCATCCCATTAGATTAGTTTAAAAACTAAAATTGATTACCTCTATCTATATTGTTTCATTTAATTTGATTAAAATTTATTATTATTATTATAAAGTTGCGTTTTAGTTGCTCTCACACGTAAAAATTTCTAGTTTAGAATGTAAGTTTAAACACCAAAACCAACTAGTATAGCACACTATAACTAAATCAATTAAAGTAATGAAATTGTGGTTTTTAAGTTTTAGGAGTGCATAAAAAAATGGGGGTGGGGCAATGTCAAATAATTGATTTTCAAAGGGGGCGGTAGACGAAATAATTTGAGAAACACTGATTTACAGGATAGACGAAGGCTAAAATAGAATCATACATAAATGATGGCAGAAAAATTTTGAAACAATCTGAATAAGGGAAAATTAATTAACACCCACATTCATGTCTCCTATTTCCAATTCAAATGTAGTCTGTGGTGTGGAAGAAACATTCCGTAACAAACCTGAGAAGCTAGTTCTGCGTTTCTCTTCTTTGAATGCACATTTTTCACGGCGGATACTTGGGATGTTCCAGGTTTTCTCCCTTGTAACACAATCCGATGAAAGCTCTCATAAGTTAATGTGTGAAAGTTATACAAAAGTCTTACAGAGGCATTCATCTGTTAGAGAATTTTTGTGGCAATGTCAAATCTTAGAAATAAAACTGAAACTAAATGGAAATTCCCTTCGGAATATTTACTGAATTAATTTATAACACAGCTTTCTTTTATGATGCAAACAAGGTTAAGATTTCCATAGCAACAGAAAGATGTGCGACACAATCATTCAGTAATCTGTAGATAATGCTAACAATGAAAAGAGTGCTATAAATACAATACAAGAAGTGAATTAAAAATGCGGAATCAGCAGCACATAAAACTTATAAAGAATCAACTGTACCGTTTCAGTTTTCTCAACTTGAGCAAAAGAAATTCTATTTTCTTCATTACATCGTTAAGTTAATTTGCTTTTACATTTTCAAAATCAGTGTGTCATAAACAAGCTTACAAAGGAATTGACAGATGATAACGATACATCATATTGAATGCTATATAAAATAAGAAAGCTATATTCCTTATTATGAGTTAGAATATATTTTAACTATAAGTCCCCATTTTGCCAATCTTTCAGTGGAACATCTTATACATGTTTCATTAGATTTCGTTTTGGAGAATTGACTGGCTACATTACACCGTCTATCAACAATATATTTGGTTGTTGATAGAGTCTTGAAAAACAAATTCAGGGCAAGATAGCAGCGTATATGAATATGAGGATCAAATAAGGCCATAGCCCTTATCAATAAAAAACAAAATGAAAATATAGTTTCATGGAAGGAAATTCTTCCATAAAGAGCATTACAATTTGAAAATAATTTGTAATTAATACGCTTCATTCTTATTCACAATTTGTTGTTCACCATTCGTTTGCACGATTTAAATTTCCCCGTTTGAAAAATGAGTTTCGAAGACCGATCTTGAAGCTTTTATTTAATCTGATGGTACACTATGAGATGGTATGAATACATTTAGAAAAGAAGAATATTTTTATGTAATAAAAAGTTTCGCAATTGGACATAATATTATCATTGCAATTATGTTAAATTAAATTACTGTTGAACGAGTGGTGGTCAAAAAATTTTTATCTCAACAAATGTATAGAAATTAGATGATGGATATAAAGTGGTTTGCTACTCAGGAACTCATCAATTAATCTGTTGTTGTTGCAGCAAAATGCACTTCTCTGTACTTAGCCATGAGTTGGACTCTGCCAGTTGGATAGAAGCCGCCGACTGTGAGTCTTCAGTATTTTGATGCAGAGATCATGCAGGTGACCCCTAATACTTGGCCTGTCTTTCCCAGAGGTATCATTTCACTTGGAGGGCATTACGACCACCCACAGTTTTAACTTGCTTTAACCAACTTTAGCGAACACGAAGGATTTTCAGTTATGCAGGGATTCAATCTCCCTACTTTCGGATAATGAGGTTAGGCCAGTACTGCTTTCAATCAAACTGTAAAATGAATTCACTGTAACTTATAGTCTTTGATGGTTATAGAGGAATTATTAAATTCTAAATAATGAAGCACAAATCTAGTTTTGGTGTTTAGTCTTCGCTTGGAATAAGTCACAAATATTTTTTATCCACACATTGAACAAATGGTTCAACTTGATTAAATGATAAGATAACGTTTCCTAGAATGGAAAATCCCGCCTTCAGTTCCAGCCACTGTTGAACAAAGAAAGATGGAAATTGTAGTTTAGCTTTCTTTACTGTTTGTCAGCGTGATTAGGATTTTCCCCGTTTACTCTTCCTGTGACACTGGAATGTGACTCGTTATTAAAGGTAAGTGTTCCCCACCCAATACCTTTTCTAGCACTTACCCAAATGAAATGCAATAAGTATTAAAAAATGCCTACTAAGATTTCTGGCACACAATGTCCATCTCCTCAAATGCAGAAGCTGTTTAAAAATTAAGCAAGAATATTCCTAATTGTTACCATACAATATTTAAAAGTTAATAGAAAACTTTTCTCAACATAATTTTTCTTTTAATGCCCGACTGCAACTAGAATATTCCCTTTATTTCAGCAGTATAAGATGCGAAGTGATGGCAACTTACATACACACACATAGCGGTGCAGGTGAGCGCCAGACTGCAAATTTAGAATAACGGCGTTTAAAATATTCGCCCATCACCAAGGGCCTCGTTATTTTGAACCACTGTCAGGTGACGAGATCACACCTAAGCAGATATTCTCCTCACCACATCAGTTGAACAACTGAGGAAGTCACATATGAGCATGGACATGTCCCTAGCCCAAGGAGCTCCTGCAACCCAGTGAGGGAGGGAATGTGGTCACCCTAACAATCAACTCCCGAGACAAATGATGCTTCACTTTGCTGTGGGAACTTTTATAGAAAGCTATATACTGAGTATGTCATCGTTGTTCCAAAAATAGTTACGTTTTCATAATTTAAAAGCAGAAGACCTCCAAGACTTGGCCTGTCACCCCAGAGTTATCATTTAATGTGGAAGACATTGCAACCACGTGGCATCTCAATATATTTAAACATGCAGTATTCTGAGAGTAAATTAAATAAAAAGGCTTACAATTCTTTTCTTTAATTTGATTCCAAGAATACAATGCACTTATTCCTGGCTAACTTATCATTATAAGAAATTACAATATTCGCATCATATCCATGCACGCAAACTGAAAATATGGTGCAAATTTTTTCATAGATTCTTTAACTAATTTATTACCATTTAATTTTAAAACACTGCTCAAAATAAAAATAAATCTCAAGAAAGAAAATAAAACCCACAGTTTCACGCCATTGATTATTTTTCACAATATGTATTTGAACAGAAGTATATTTTATTATGAAGATCTTCTCTTTAAAAAAAAATGTTGAATTTGTGGGAAAGTTAAAAATAAGATAAAAATAAACGGAAAAAGTAGCCCAAAAAAAGTTAAGCACAGATATCGGTAATCAATAAAAAAAAAGAGTATTCTGGAAGAAAAAGTGGAGTTTGAAAAGGAAAGCAAAGGAAACGAAGGAATTGAACAAACTGCCGGGTTACAAGCAAACTCTTGGAAAAGGTGGGTGAAGTTTGCGGAGAGCTTTCACTCTGGGGGTAACGGTACCTTTTTTTTGTCAAACCTTTCAGGGATACCTTTTTCTACACCTTCTGTTTCTTTAACCTCTTTTTTTTTTTTTTTTTTTTTTTTTTTTTTACTGGGAAAAAGAAGATTTTTTTATTCACATCAACCTGTCTCGAGCTTGCATCAAAAGAAGTTCACTGCACGCTCTTCGCCTTTTTCGCGCTTCCTGCTTCATTGGAGGGGGGGGGGAGAGTTAATTTATATAAAAAATACACGTGCACACAGAAAACGTGAGGTGCATGTCTCTTATGAAAGGTTCACGTGCTCACTGTCCTTTGAACATGGACTACAACCTTTGCATTAGTACATGATTAATTATAGATTAGTGCCATTGTTAAGAACAAAATTCGATGAATGTATAATTTTTATTATAATATTTGGAGTGCATGTATAATGTGAAAAATACATAATATTAATTTATGATATAAAGTGTGTGAAATTTTTCATTAAAAAATGAACGTGCGCAGAAAAGTTTTGGTAGGTCTTTGTTATGATATCTCCATTTGAGTATAAGCTGCAAATGTTGCATTTATAATTATTTACACTTTAAGTCCTCGCAACTTAGGTGATGAAGGAATGCGTGATAGTCTAGCCTATTACATTAAGAACGTTCTTGTTTTACAAATAATAAATAAATAAATACAAATCACGCGCATTTCAGGTATGTATTTGCTACTAAAATTCATACATGCGAAATAATCCACACCGCATTTGCATGTTAGATAGCGGAAAGTAAAGTGGTTTGAAAAATTAATAAAATGCTTAATCTATGACATAAAGAGCAAACATGTGAGTTATTTTATTAGATATTACACGTGCGCAAAAAACTGAAGAGCAAGCTTATCATAAAATGAACATGCATGTTATTTTTTTAATCTGATCTACAGCTCATCATTTGTATTTTGAGAGCTTATAAAATTTACGTCGTGTAAAATATGAGCAATAGGCAAGTTGATGGCATAAAGTACAGTGGGTGATCGGTTGACGAACAGTTCAAACAAATTAGGCAACGGACACTTTCACGAAAGATTTTTGTATTCTGACAACGAACACAATTCGGATAACGAAATAAAATGAATTCTAACAAATATTTATCGGTTCTTGGAACATAATGTTCAAGCTTGCAAAACCCAATGGACCAAAACATTTTTTTCAACTCTCTTGAATTACGTTATTTGTCTATTAAACTTCAAAGTTTTATATTGGGAAAAAAATTTTCAACAAAATATTTATAACCAAATTATACAATCATTTTCGGTTTTGATTTCAATCAAAACCGAAAATCGAAACCGAATTCGGAACCATGCAGATATCTGCCATTAAGGATCTTTTGAAAAAGTGGGAGGATGTGGGAGCAATGGTTTCAAAATGGCACTCAAACCAAGCTAATATCAGTAAGGTTATGGATCATTACAAAAACCATACTATTCTGGAAAGTCTTAAAAAGATGAAGAAAAATAATCGACATTAGACATGTTCTTGAACGCCTTATAAACAAAATGAAAAGGACTAATTAATATGCAAGGCTGTAAAATTTTTTATTGAGCTTATTAAGAAATTATACATTTTTTTTAATTTGATTTTTAGGGTCTCCAGAACGAATTAATCGATTTCACAAAAAAGAAGAAAAAAAAGTCTGGTAATCGATGATCGGTTAACGAACAGTTCTGATAGCGAATATAGTCTTCGAACAGATAACGTTCATTAACAGATTAAAAACTGTATATACTTTATGTAATAAATTTTATGTAATTATATGAAGTTAAAGATATGCAGTTAATAACATTATACTGATATTATTATGTGAAAGTGATATTCATAGGTAATTTGTTATTATTAAGGACATAAATAACCAAAAATGCTCTTTTCAAATTTAATCATTTAGTTTAAGAAAAATGAATAAATTTTGATTTAAAAACCGGGCGCAAATTGATTGCCACTCAACAGTAGCTTTTTGACTCCCGTCCTCACAGTTTGAAGTGGATTTTGAATCGTTACAAGTATCCTCGCGCTTTAGGTGGGAATGGAAACTTAGTATGTCACTGAATTGCTGAATCAAAAGCCTGAGTGCTTGCCGTTCGGACGATACAAATTAGCTTATTTAAATCCAAGTAAAAAAGACAATAATTTGGAGTTTATGAAAAAACTATGACTCACAATTAATACCTCAAAATTATTGATTCCTAATATTTTATGGGGTAATCAGTAATTAAATTCATAAAGTATCAAATTAAAAATAATAAGTTTTGTTTATCAATTTTTAACTCTATGGCATATAACACCAAAATTCGCCGGCCAACTTGTCTAGTGGTCAGCGTGCCTGACTACGGATAGGGTGGTCCTGGGTTCGAATCCTGGTTCAGGCATGCATGTACTTTCTCTGTCTCTATCCTGTCTTTGTCCTCTCTTTGTGTGTGTGAATAAAGTATGAATGATGCCTCCCCTATAAACGAATCCCTATGGCATGTGTGAGGGTGTGATGGTGGCCCACCACCTCTGGTGCACCCGGTACAACTCCTCGGCAGCTATGAGGTCGCTGTATCTGGCCGGTTCCTTGATATCAGGGAACAATAAATTAATAGACATTGTTGCAGTTGTAACTGTCTACAATATGCCATTGGAAAAAAAACACCAAAATTTAGTTCATTAATTTAATTAAATGTTTCATTTTAAAAACAGTACTAAATCGATTATAAGATTTATAAGGTCAAAGACTTATAATGATCAAACATTTATAAGATTTATGTTTTTAAAAAAAACATTAAGGTATTATTCAACCGAGAAATAGAAAATGAATTTATCAAACTGACAATATATTTTCTTTGATCAATCACTAGAATTTTTTGTTTGAATTTAACACTGAGCTTGAAATGTAATTTAACTTATGAAACTCAAGTTGCACTGTTTGAAATTGCAAATGCACTTTTACGTATTATCATAAACTTTCTCTTTTAAAATGGATGGGATTATAAATGCAAGGTGTGCAATCATATACTAAAAAAATTAAAAATAATTATTGAAAGCATTTTACTGAATAAAATTTTGGATAAATCAAGCTATACTTGATTTATCTAAGCTTATATTTCGAAAAACAATGAGGGAATAATAAAATTTCTGAATATCAAACAGTATGAAAGACATTCTAAAAGATTTAAAGTAAAAAATAAATATTCAAAAATTGTTATTTCAAACTTTTAACAGCCAAATGGAAAAAAAAACATTATCTGATTGTTTCAGTACTTTAATTATCATCAAAAGAAAGAAAAATAACTCTTTTATTCGACTTAATAAAAGCAAACACTTATGAAAAAAATTCAACACGTACTATTTTGTTTATAACCACAAGATTGCTTCACTTGTAAGAGAGAAACAATTCAATAAGCCATTCCGTCCGTCGGGATCATAGTTGAAAATCATACCCTCTAACCCAGCTTCGCTCTTAAAAGCAAAGTTAAAAGTAGACGAGGTAAAGCAAAAAACAAAACCATTGTTGGAACTCGATTTCAAGACCTCTTGATGAAATAAAGTCCTCGGAATTAACGATCCAGTAACATGGTCATTCCATACCGCTGCGAAAAGGACCAGGGCCCTGTCCCTAGGCAGCCGTTAAAAGGGCAAAGGCGGGGCCCTAGTACCCTAGGGAGAGCATTTCATTCTGTACTCTTAGAGGCCATGTCTGGAAGATACCGTCTTGCTTCGTTTATAGCCCGAGAGCCTTTGGACAATTTCTTTGCGGGAGGAGCGAAGCTTTCGTACCGTGTTGATGAAAATGGCCTGTACTCAAAATCACCACTAAATTTAATTTTTTTTTGTGTGTCAAGCTTAAATCAAATTGTTATGCAATGAAATATTTGCTCTCGAAATTAATCAAATAATAATTTTAATCTAATTTGCCTTTCTTTCATTCCAGTACTTATTTACACAAATCGAATTCATTTGAAATGTTTTAACAAATCCTTGAAAAGTTATCAGAAATGGAGCTCAAAGTAACGAAAACTTCTATTCTTAAAAGATAACGCTTTCATATTTTTAATAAAAAAATAACTGAAAATTTATCTTTGAAAATTCAAAATATTACTATCAAGAGATTGATGTAATGTTGTTTTTATGAAGGTTCAGTAAAATTTATAATAGCTTGAATTTGATATCGCTTACAAGAAAACTAAAATTTATAATAATAGATTATCATTGAGAATTAATTAATAAAAATTCCTATAACAGTAAAATTTATAATTTATAAGATTTCAGTAAAATTTATAATAGCTTTAATTTGATATCGTTAAAACGGAAAGAAATATATAATTATATTCTTGATAATTATATATCTTACACATTTTAAATCAAATCCACTTATTAACTTAGTATATTTAGTACTATATTTCTACCATTTTAATTTTCAAATGGAATAAATTAAGTAAGTAATTTTCAAATGGAGTTCTTAAATTATTATATTTTTCCAATCATTTCAAATCAATCCATTAAATTACTTTTTCATAAAGGTGTTCTATGAAATGAGACACACAACTATTGATAACTTTTACTCAGATAGAAAATCACACGGAATATTGCGCATTGGGTGACATACTATAGCTCAATCCACGGTTGTTAGACATAAAAAAAATGCATAGGAACTCATATAATAATATTTCAAATTTCTCAAATAATTTTTTTAAAAAAGTCTTTAGCGACCGCATACTATTATGTTAGGATTTTAACACTTTTTTACAAATATGATAAAAAGACAATTTTGTTCTCAAGTATTTAGGATTATTCCATTGAAGAAAATAGTTTTGTGAGACACAATGTCTCTGCTTACATTAGAATAGTTAAAAATTTAATGGGGTGAAAATATCCCTGCAATGGGAAGATATTTTTTCTGTCATTTTCTATGTCAATGGCAAGGAGCACATTTAACATAAAGTTATATTAGACGCACGTAGCATTAGTTATACTTTATGTGCCACCAGCAATAAAAGTATTAAGTATTTGATAATCTATAGAATACACAAGTGTTATCAATAGAATACAGAGGTATTATCAATGGAATACAGAGGTGTTATCTATAGAATACAGAGGTGTTATTTATAGAATAACAATATGCTATCTGTGGAATATATATCTATAGAATACATAGGTTATCAATAGAATACATAAGTGTTATCTATAGAATACATAAGTGTTATCTATAGAATACATAGGTGTTATCCATATGCCTTTCAACACTATAGAGTTTTAGTTTTCCAAAAATGGCAGGCAACGTGAGAAGCGATAGGTATTTCACACAGTCAGCATTCTATAGGAAAAGATCCATGTTAAAATTGAGGTACTGTTCAATAATGAGGGGTGAATGTTGCATTTTTGACCTCTCTAACCACCTCTATAAGAGTGGGTAAGTGGGAGTTTTCCAGGTTTCTTCGTTTGCGACTCGTAAATACGGCCTACAATCTATCCTCCTAATAGAAATGTATGAAGTGGATATTGAAATGCTTTACAACAGCCTTGGGCTGATACAAGGCATTTATGTGTCATGTCAAACCATTCAATAGAATGCCAAATGACAAAGTGCGCTTCATTTCATACATCATGTTGCTTTCCGCTCAAGCCTAGGATTTGCAACATAAATATTTTCGAATCATTTAGGAGTGTCAAAATGTACTATTTCCCTTAAAGTAGATCAACAAAAATTAGTTTTGTAAATAAAGCCGCACATTTTAGCTTTGTACAGCTCTGATGCATTTTTAGCAACAGCTTTTTTATTAGACCTGTTTCATTATATTTGAAAAATACAAGCGAAATGAATATCTTTTAAATAATAACCATATCTCAATTTTTTTCCATCAATAACAGTTATCATTCAACAGAATGTTAGGCATTCAGAGAGTTTTCTTAAATTCCATTCTTTACCCAAATATTCACTTATTCTATAAAATTCTGTCATTTCACCCCTAATATACGCGATGTTGAGGGCGTCTTTTTCATTATCGCTCGTACCTCGGCTTAACAAAAGATCCGCCGAGTTTGCTAAAGAAGGTTGGTGCACTGGACACGGTCGCAATGTTCTCCAAGTGAAAGGATACCTCTGGAGGTGGCAGGCCAAGTATTGGGGGTCTTCTGTCTGGTCCTTGCTTCAAAGATTCCACCTGGCTGCTTCTATCTAACTGATAGACTTCAACTCAGGGCAGGGTGAGTACAAGAAAGTACGCTGGTACGACAACAATTTTACCACTACTCATTATGCGTCTCTTTGATTTCAATAAGCATTTGTTTCCTTTTTTAAAAAAAATTTCTATATTTTTTTTACTTGGCAATTTTTTACCGACGAAAATGAATTTTGTAGTATATTACGTCGTTTGTATAAGGATATGTTTTAGTCAACCATACTAAGATTTTTTGCTGAACGCTCTTTATATCAGCACAGTTTCAAATTTTAAATAAATGGTAAGTTGTTTCGATTGCTTACGAATTGAAAAAAATTTGTAAACTTTTCACAGTGGTGTATACATCATTTTCCAGTTTACTCTAAAGTAATTCGAAAACACTGTAAAATCGAAAAATTATTGCCCTCATTTCAAATAATATGGAAGACCTTAAGTTTAAATTCATTTTATGAAAAGTTTTCAATCAGTGACATGAAAGAGCTATAATTAAATTCATTTTACTCTAATTTACTGAGTAGTTTTTCGTGATATTATGAACGATAGATTTTTATACAGCCACATAATTTCATTATCGATATTAAGGGAAGTAATTTAAAACGAAAATTTTATAATATTGCTTCGAGATCGTTGACTGTTCTTTTTATGACTCTATCGATCTTTAAAAGCTCAGATATTCTTTGTTACCTCACCAATATGCTTATATGCACAATATGTTTTTTCAGAAAATATGCTTAAAGTTAATCGTATTTACTCTGCAAATACCACCTACGGTACATAAAACTGCATCTACTTACTACATGAAAATTGCATTTCTTGTTCCTGCTACATGAATTATGAAACATTTAGCAATATAAGAATATCATTGTGTAGTCATTCTCTCAACAGTTTTTGTGATAATGTCAACAATAATTTACAATTTCAAGAAATTGAGTCCTTTTACCGAATTGGAAAAATTAAAAGGAACAACCTTAAACAGGTGACAGAAATCGGTGTTTATATTTCACTGTTAACTGAAGCTATTGATAATGAGAGTCTGCGGTTTGTATTCAACAGAATATTTCGCAGCTTCAGATCACTTTCTAGTGAATTGAAAGATACCTCAGAAAACAGTCTTCCATTGCATCTTTTGAATTCATCTGAGAAGAAAAGAGATATTACTGAGTAATTGTTAAATAATTTAATAAAAAGAACTTAGAATCAGTTAAGAAAATGTGTCAGTAACTTAATAGCATATATTATTTACGAGTAAACATTAAGCTGTGGTATTTGAAAATATTTATTCATTTTACTTTCTGTTTCACAAATTTTACTTGCATCAAGATTACAATTTCCCTTCAGCTGACGGTGAGAAGTTTCTATAGTAGAGTAATCCATGAGAAAATTATTGACAGCAAAATAAATTTAATATTTCAAGTCTATTGAATAAATCCCAAAAGTATGCAACTTAAACAAATAAAACTTATTTCTTAATGTTTGATTAAAAAACCTTGCTTCGTAAAATATAAATTCTTATAGAATGTTGATATTTCTAACCTAAAAATTTAGAATTCTACTTTGTGCATAGTAAGCAAACACATTATAAATTAATTTTGTTTTTAACAAAGATAATATAATGACACACATAATGTTATTTAAAATATCAGCATTATTTTTTTCGTAATTAGAACATAAAATTTAAATTGATAAACAAAGTTGTTCCTAAATGCTTTTTTTAATAAAGTATTCATCAATGAACATACACTTTAAAGTTCTTGAATTCATTAAATAGGCGTTCAATAATGGTGCTTATTGTGAAATGCATGGTACGTATTAAACAGATGTTAAGCAGATTGATACACATAAAATGATGCTGTTCAGTTCACTTATGGTTACTTAATGTTTTTGCTCTTTTAAATTTCTAGAATTTTCTTTTTAATTTTATGCTTAATTTAATCATTTAATTTTAATTTTTTTAAGTATTAAGATTTTGCATTCTCTTATGGGTAAACTTCATCGAAAACTTCATATAAGTAGTAAATGTTATAATATTGAAAGCACTTTCTATACTTGGAATTTAATTATTCCTATTGTGTGGTGTATATAGCTAGATATATGTGTGTGTGTGGGATTGAAAGCGCCCCCAGAGGGCCATTCACATCTTTGCCGTTGGACATACGCAGAAGAGAGGGAGTAAGAGAACGACGATGTAATGGATGGGAAAAGACGCGAATTGATATTGGACTAATAACGGATTATAACTAAAATAATGTTAGATAGTTATTTAATATTCATTTGTAAATGTGTAAATAGCCTTTTTCTTGTTTTGTCCGAAACCATAATTAAATCATTTAAAAAAATAATGTGGTAACTCCTGACAATGAATCCACAGGATCCACACATATATAGTAGTTAAACTTTTGTATTAATTAAATGTGATTATATATAATTTATATCTTAGTTCAAACATCCTTTGACAGACTTTAGTTCGCTAGTTTGTATCATTGTTATCGTTTCTGTTTACACTACAATCATTTATACCGAAATTTGAAAGAAATTAGGTCAAAACAGAAGTGAAATATATATATAAAAAAATTGATACAACTACTCTAAAACAATAAAATACGTCCTTGAATTCTGTAGAGTTGAACTTTACACTTCCCGCTAGACACCACTGGCCGCCAAATTGCTTTTGTTGTGTCTTGACAATTCCCTATCGAGTTATAGTTGCTCACGCATTAAACTGTACATGCGGCATATGAAATATTATTACATAATCTGCATAATTTTGGAAGAATTCATTTTTTCCCCTCAATGTGCAATATTTTTTTAACTATTCCCGTTTAAATGCTTTCATTAATTTATAATTACAATGGACATTCTATTTGATATCTTATATTTGTAGTTGAAAATAAATGACATTTTATAAATTTGAATAAAACATGAATTGATTATGCAGGAATAGTTGATATTGTTATTAAAGTGAAATGCGTTCGATATACAGCAAAGGCTAGTCAAAAGATGTAACTGGTTGCATGAGTCAGAATTTTGACTTCAAATGAAACAAAAATATTAATTAACTAGCGATCTATAAATATTAATTAACTTGCGATGTGATTCGGTTAACTTTCGCAGACTGTAATTTCAAGTGAAAAATATGAATGCCGTTTTTTTTATGTAAATTTGCGATTTGATTAAAAATAACCATATCTACTATTTTTAATAATATTTATTATTCAATTAATTTGATTCGAAATGGCGTTTTGCACTGCGAAATGAGATCTTACAAGTAGACCAGCTGACAACAATTGCAAGGCATGGAAATTGCAATTACTAAGTTTCAGATATAGAAGTCGGGACTCTTCATCCACGCTATAATGCATTTTGGGAAAGACTAAAACACGCTTGCTAAATTGATCATAAAGGATAATTATAAATAAACGAAAGGCAGTATTTACAAAATAACAAACAATACGAAATACTTAAAAATTTGCAAAATTGTAAATACAATTTTCTTAAAAAAAAATTAATTAAAATTTAGAAATCTAAGAAGTTAGAGGTTCCAGAGTTTCACAAAGGTGTGTTTCCTATACCCATAACTATAACACACATATAGCACTTTTAAAAGAGGAAAAGTACCACATTTCCCTTTTTTCTCCGTCTTTTTTATTTTATTTATTTTTTTTTTTTATTTGAAGAGAGCAGAATTCCGAAACATTGATCATTGTGACACAAACAAATTTACAAGGATTTCCAATAAGTATAATTATATAATAATATTCTAAATTAATTAAAACTGCGGCAATCAAAATTTCTAAATGAAACTTCGGTAAAATTTATTCATGGGTACCCCTTGATTTTTTGGCAATTTATTTGATGCCAAGACAGAAACAAAAATGTAAATAATAAAATAATAACTTTTAAAGAACACAAGTTAAGGAGCTGAAAATTCTAAAATTACTATAAATTAAGTTTTGTCTTTTTTTTAAAAAAAAAACAAATTAAGGTGTACCTGTTTCTACACCGAATACGAAACCTCTATTTTAAATGAGACAGACTTGAACACATTTAAATAAGCCTCTATCAATTCATGTCCCGGTTCAAATTTGTGAACAATAAGAATAAGGTTTTTATTTTTATAGAAGAATGTCTCTAAACGATGCAGCAATTGTGGCAGCGCGATTTTGGCAGAAGTCAATGCTTTTAGGGTCATGCAATAACATTGCTAACTAGGATACAAGGTACTCGAATAGATAACATGCAAGTTACAAATTGAATTGGTTCCATTTTGTAAAACAATTATGTATTCTAATACGGTTTTTTTATTATCTAATAAAAATGTTTTCTGGTAAGAATTTTACAAATAAAACCAAATAAAAACTTAAAACTAAGAAATCGAAATTATAAAATTTAACTAGAAGTATTTCAAAAGTTTATTAATATTTTTCATTTTCAACTCTTTTGTATAATGTTACATGGAAGAACTGAAATCCTATGTAATGAGTATGGGAAAAACTGTTGGAAGTAAAACAAGGAATTCTGCTGGAAGACACTCGTTTCAAAATTTATTAAATATTTTCATTACAATTAAATCGACTTCTTTAAATACATTCTTTTAATTTATTTTCGTTGCTTCAAGTTGTTAAGTAAATTTAACTCAATAGTGCTTATTAAACATTTGAATTTCTTTTTTCTGCAATTTTTTTAACTTTTATCATTTTTCAAATATGTTCCCATTTCTTTTGAAATCAATCATTTGTCCCTTTTTTAATTCTGTTATGATATAACAATTCTTGCTTATCTTTAGAGACATTTTACCTTGTATTTTAGAGATTAATCACATTGAAATAAAATCCATATCTTCAGTTGCTAATTAAATTTAACTATCAAAATTGACTATTTATTCTGTCATTAAATTTAATGACATACTAAAAGTTTATATTTCATTTCTAACAAGCATTGCTAATCCAAAATATGACAAAATAAAAATTTAAAAAAAACATTGCTTTAAACACCATTTAAGCGTTTTGAATGGAGTTTATGCTTGAAAGTGATAAATATGTTACTCTCAAGCACAGTTTTCTCTAAGAAAAAAACATTTGCAATTCATAGTCTCATTTACAACTCTTCAAAAAATTTGCAAAATCTAAATAAGTCATATTAAATAAAAGATACAGTTATAAAACACAAAGAAAATTCCACTCTTGATTAATATTACCCAGTTGTTCATCATCAGCTGTATGGGTCTCTTCCTTTTTAACAAGGGTTCAGCAAATCCTTCTGCTTAAACCATGGGATGATAATTATAGAATATTTGTAGTCACTTTGAAAAGGTTTAGTATTCTGAGTTTTAAGAGAATTCTGTGCAATTTAAAATGTAATCAAGAAATTTATGAAGTATTTACTGCACTAAATTTATTGAAATAACATTCAAATAATAATCTTGAACAGTTTTGTTGTTCACTGCAAACAAATCCCGCTGTTTTCGCGCATTCAGTTGAAGAAGGATGATTGTCGAATTTTAAACCAATCATTGAGCTCGGTAACCAGATGGCCTTCCAAGTAAATGTTCAGTGGCATTTAGTTTCATTTGCAGTTCAAGCTTGTTATGGTAAATGATGCGGGCTAACAACGCATAAGTTTGCTTTTTAAAAGATTTAAAATTTTGGAGGAAAAAATGTTTCATAAAATAATTAATCTCGTTTCCCAACATCCTCTCGCTTCCTTTGATGCAGAATTTTTCTTCAGACTGCTTCTGTCATAACCGTGACTGTCAAGGCGAGAATAGACAGAAGGGAGAAAAGTTGCTTGTTTTGATGCTTATGAATAAATAAACACGAGGGGAAAAGTGTGCGTTAATGAATAATTATGGAAAGGACGAGAGAAGATTCTTTTGAATAAAGAAAGCCCGTTTCAGTATTTTTCAACCTTTAAGCGGTGTTTCTCTCCTCAGAACAGACTAGCTTTTACCACGAGTGTATAAGAATGGAGTAATTTATTTAGTTTTCGTCCCCGGAAGATGTGGAATTTTTAATTATTTAATAGGATGCCTTTTGTCAGGAAAATTTTAAGGTTCCCTCGTCAAGAATGAGCTGTGATGTGTTCTGCTGGGTTTTTTTTTTTTTTTTTTAAGCCGCTGTCTGATGTTATTCTGATAGTTTCGTGAAACGATGGTGCGATTTATTATTTCAGAAATTCTGAATCAAACATAGTATATTCTCTCGTTCAATCTTAAAGCACTGTTACCTTTTCTGTATTTTATTTTAAAAATAATATAAATATAAAAAATATAAAACTTATTACTAAAAGTGGCTTTTTGCATTGATATTTTTACATATAATTAAAAAATTATTTGTAATTATACGAGTAAATCATATTTATAAATTATAATTCGATTGTGTGTTGAAACTTTACATATTAATTTAAATAAATTGATTATTTTAACGAAAAAGTAAACAGCAAAACACGGAAACAAGGAAATAAATTTTTCCATAAACAATATTTATTGAAAAATTATCAAAAAAGGTGTTAGAATATGATATGAATTTAAACATTATGATGCTTAATTTGCTGAAAGGCATGCATTAAAGTCATAAATTTCCGAATTTATTACTTATTTTTATCAACAAAAGTTGTGCGCTATAATTCAGACGTTATTTTCCAAGTAAAATATCTTGTATGGTTATACTTCAATAATGAAATAAAGTAATAAGAATGTTCTTAAGATTCTTATTTTTAAATGCCATAAATAATATGAAAAAATAACTCTAATTACCTTATTAATACTTTTATTTCTTCCCAATTTTTTAATTTTATTTTTTCTCTAAAAGCTTTTACGTATTCGTTCGAATTAAAATGCTTAAAAGAAGCACATTTACATATATTCCAAGAAATTTTGTACTTGAAATTCAAGAACAATTATATAGATTCTGTTGAATTTGTTAAATAATTTTTTTATTAAGAATGCTTAAAGAGTATTAATTAAATTTTTACTCATGAAAAATGTACATTCCTGTATTTCTGCATAGTTATATGATTTGAAATATATAATATACTTTTTTAAAGATACTAAATTCTTTTACAATATTTATGACTTTATTATTTTAACTATTTATGAGTTACGTTTCTATAATCATGTTTTGTTTTGTATTTATATAATCATGCTTTCAATTAAGTATTATTACTTTAATTTCATTTATGGATTTAAGAGATACTTTTTTCTGTAACCTGTTTCATGGGGCTATTTAAAACAAACAAAGCTATTGTTTCTCTTTCTACGCAGTTATATCTATATTGTGAAACAAAACGTAAACTGTCTATTTGAGACAATTTACATAGCAATACGGGATTCAGTTCTTTACTTCGCAATACAAAAATACTTTTTACCTGATTATGGAATTGCTGCAAACTGTGTGGTGCGGCAAAAATGTACTTAGGATTGCGTGATTAATTCAGTACAATTTTCTGCACGAAACATTGCTATGTGTCTAATGAAATACTTCTTTCTAAGTCAATTAACAAAAATCGATTCATATCTTAAGGGTTGAAGCAAAAATAAGTGAAAAATTGGAAATATTGAATTATATTTTATCTTTTGCGTCAAAAATACTTTATTGTATTTTAAATGATTAAAAGAAATTTGGCACTACACATTTGTTAATCATCAGTACAGTTAATTAAATAAAAATTTCAGAATTTATACACACTTACATTACTTAATCTATTAATGTTATTCATTATTTATTACAGTTAACAATAATGAAAATTACAACAGCTATTATTATTGTAATTAATTAAATTTTTATTGATATGCATAATAATATTGTATATGAATAAATTAATAATTATTTCATAAAATATAATTATATAATGATGATAATAATAATAGAATTTAAGCGCAAAAAATGATAGCACACATATTAACAATATATATATATATATATATATATATATATATATATATATATATATATAATATTTATATATATATATATATATATATATATATATATATATATATATATATATATATATACATATTATATCTCTCAATTCTAATATTATCAACTTATGTTTGGAATTCTGTATCTAACACTTGATTTTGTCTGTATTTTTCTATGCAAGTATTATTATAAATTATCATAGTGTATGTTAAAACTTTAGAATAGATAATGAAATTTTACTGTTTGTGTTTATTAATTTCATTATCTATCAAAATTTGCATGATACAAAATATAAATTTTAATGTTTGAACGTATATTCGCTATTTCTTTTCTAGAATTCGCTGAAAGAAATTGCAATTTAAAATTTCATTAACTGTATTATAATAATTTCGAAGCAATACAAACCAGTGAAGAAACTACATTAATAATTATGTAATCGTTATTTTTTTGATGTTTTTAAAGGTGTGACTTCATTGTCTTAAACAAATATATATATATATATATATATATATATATATATATATATATATATATATATATATATATATATATATATATATATATATATATATTAGTAGAAATATATTGAAATATTATATTATAGTATATTGTTATATTATAGTAGAAATTATTACATTTCAGAACTATGCGCTACTATATATATATATATATCTATATAGAATATAAAATGTATTTTGTATATAAACTATATGCATTGTATTTCGAATTTAAGTATAAAATTTTTATAATTATAATATAAATAAAAATAATAATAAAAAATATAAAGGCTTTAAACAATATTTGGATTTGGAGCGCATAGTTCTAAAATGTAATAATTTCTACTATAATATAATGATAATATAATATTTCTACTAATGTATATATATATATATATATATATATATATACATATATATATATATGCTGAACACAAAAGTAACATTCAGCTGTTACACATTCGTTTGACTTTGAAATAAAGTATTACATAAAGTTCCTATACTAACTAATTGATAAGCATCTGTACAATTATTGATCACAAATGGTGTTAGTCCTTTTCAAAGAATTTAAATTTTCTACTTTATTTAATTTCTTTGAAAAATAAGGTTGTTTCACTATTCTGTAAATAGATATTGATTACTTAGAGATACGACATCAAAATTAATTCTTTAAAATGTAAAATGAAATTTTAAATAAAGAAAATGAATTTGAAATAAGAATTTCTATAAAACACGGAATGTGCTGTTAAGCGTACACTTTGAAAACTTAGCTCCCTTGCTCTGAGACACTGAAAAAATATCTTTCAAGTAAGCATTATAGAGCATTTAATTAGATTTTTTAAAATTTTGGTTTATAATAATTCAGTTTTAATCAATAATGTAATATAATGGTGATATTACTTATTGAAATCAAGTTCATACATATCAAAATTTTAACACTTTTGAGCAAATATAAATACACTATATAAATTACCTTTTTTACATTTATGTGTACTGTTTTCAAATGTTTAAAAACGTAAAAATTCAAAATAAGTGTAATTCATAAATAATAAATTGAAGTTAATTGTTGAAACTTATCCTTTTGGTAAGAATGCAAACAGTTATTTCAAATATATTGAATTTGTATAAAATTCAATATATTTGTTATAATTTAATTTTATAAATACTTTAGTTTTCTATATTCAACACCTTAAAATTACTTAAAACTATTAAATGCTTTAATACATTGTAATAATTTTATTTTAACTTTTTTTCTATTTTTAGATAACAAAAGTGTAGAAAATTAAAACCCGTTTCTAATACTGCATATTTTAATTATACAAAGAAATGCAGAATTAAAAATTTCTAGACGAAACTTAATTTGATATTTATTTTACAATTTTTGACTTTATAGCCAAAAATTGTAAAATAAATATCAAATTAAGTTTATAATCTGTACTCAGAAATTTGTAAAATTTTTAATAAAACTAAAATTTCTTTTCAAACATTATGGTTTTCGCAAATAATAATCATGGATTAAGGAGTCGTAATTCTTTTGTTAAATACCACTTTATATTACGGCTGGTTGAGTTATATTTTGTTGGGAAATGTACATATAAATATACCTAGGTAGAGTAAATTAAAAGCGATCTCAGTATCATTTAGTAATAGAATTATTGCTCATATTTTATTTTGAAAATAATAATTATATAAAAGTAAATACATTCAAAAAAATTCTTTTTAATGTAAGACTTACCCCTTTATTACAGAGTTCAAAAGCTCCCAGGGATATTTGAGTAAAAATCCATATTCCATAAACGACAGGGAAAATTCCTGAAGACAGGAAAACAGCGATGATGCAATACATACTATTTTAAATTCCATAAAGAACACGTGATTGAAGAGTATGTTTTTTTTTTAAAGAAAAACATCAAGGTATATTTTTAAGTCGTTCACCACACAATGAATGTGATTACACTTACAATTAAACACACCAAAATATATTTCTATCGAAAAGCTGGCATCACTCCTTAATTAAGGATAACCCGTTACAGGAGCCAGAAAATATCGTCTTTAGATATTTTCCGCAAACGAATCGTGTGATGATCGGCGGCGAGTGTTCCAGGCGTAGAAAGAGAAAGGTGGCGAGGAGGGGTGGAAAAGGGGGCAGCCCAGCTGATGCTAGGGACCTCTACCGATCATTTGAGATTTAGTCTTGTCGTCGTCTGCTGTGAAAACAAGCCCGACGAACCACGTGGACTTTTATTTATTTATTATTTTTTTTAAGAAAAATAATAAAAAAAATGGGGAAGCGAAAGAAGAAACAATCGGCCGATTGGGGAGGCCGCGATTTGCAGCAGTGTGCCTTGTTATTTTAAAAGGATTCATTTATGTTTCCTTTTAAAAATAAAAGTAGAAAAAAAGTAGGGAAATGGATTTTTAAAATAGTTCTCTTTTTATATCATGGATGGTAGGAGATTTATTACGTGTTTTCTAAAATAACCTGTACTTTTAAAAATTAACTTCCAAAAGACTCAGATTTAATCAAAGAATGTTTTTTGCTTTCTTATAAAGTATTATTGAATTTTTTTTATTTTGAAGGCCAAAAATTATAAAATATTGCAATCTGTAAACTTGTATAAGCAGATACATTTTTTTTAAAAAAATTTCTTACTTTTTGTGTTTTTGTATTTTAAATATTTTCAATATTTGGAAGACTTTTAATGTAATATTGTAAAAATCTTTTTTAATATCAAATTTTCCCATAATGATTGAAATTAAAACTAAAAAAACTTTGTTTTACTGAGGATATATTTCCTATTAACTTCCTGTGTATTATGAAATATTTTAAATATTACTATTGATCAAAAGACACTTTTAAAGTACCAGTTTTTGGCCTTAAAAATTATAATATTTAAAATTTATCTTATTTCTCTTAAGGTGTAGAGTTATTTAAATTAGCCCACATGAATGCAAAGAATTTTGTTGCTAATAAAAGCGTTGGTATCGAGTTTCGCATTTTATGAATAACTGCATTTTCAAAACAAAACAATGATCCTTTGTTTTAGGCTCTTTTGAAAATCTTACAGGGTATTTAGTTTTTCTTGATATATATTACAGCAAAGTTATCTCATTAAAGTTACGGTTAATATATGCATATCGCATCGAAGTAGTAAACCATTTTAAAGTGAAAAACTTTTAAAAAAATTTCAAAAACAATAGTTAAGTTAATTTATTAATTATTTCAAATCAGTACACCAAAATTTCCCTAAAAACATAAATAAGAAGTTGTGCAAGTAATAATAAAATATAGTATCATATATTTAGGTATGGTACATTTGAATTTCTTTGAATAAAATTCTTTTCATTTTTACAGTTACACAAATAAAAAGATTATATCAATAACAATATTATAATCAAAAACTCTCATCAAGATAATAATATTAATTAAACAAATTAATTTTAAATGAAATTAATATTAAATATTCATAATTTTTAAATTTAAAATTTATTAATTCAAGTAAATATTTCGATCTAAATTACAATTTCTTTAGTTAGACAAGAGTATACATTATTTAAGTGTGTGTTTATCCATATAAAAAAGAAAAATTATCTAAAAAGTTTCCATATAAAGCACTTTTGAAATAGTGAAGAATTTTTATTATTAATTCAATATTTACCTATGAAAAGATGCATCTTTTTTTTTAATATAACATTGAACATTAAAATAGAATTGGATTACAATAGTCTACAATTAATACAGAGTGATAGATATATATATGCATATATATATAGTTTTTAAGTGAGGTACTACACCAACAAGCGCAGAATATCTAATATTTTTTATATTTTTTTTTACTGTAGAGGATTAAAGAGCCGCTTTCAATCTTTGAGGATAAAAATTCTGATTATTGGCTAATATTTTGGTCCCATATTTACAAAAATGACTCCAGCTGAAAACAGCTGGAGAAAAATCCAGAATATATCGTTGAATTTTTCAATCACACATCTTCAGATGTAATTCTTGTTGTAGATCATGTATATTCAAAGTCGTGCCATTGTGTAGTAATTGTGAACTGTTAGTGTGACAGTCACTCGAAGATTATTGATTAGATATTTTCAATTGATGAGAAATCTAGAAGATGGATTTTTTCAGGATAGCTTCTAATTTAATCCATACCGAAAAAATTCTAAGGAGTTCAGGCAACATGTGGTCTTGTTGATCGTATTTTCAATGATACCCTCATAACAGAGCTGCAGGTAGTCTGAAATATTGAATTGATCTAATGCATGCTGTCAATGTGCATTCTTCCTGTTGCCACCCTACACATATGCAGAATATTGTATGTAAAAGAAAAACTCGGTGTTTTAGTATAATATTAAAGATACTCTTGCCTGTGATGCAGTGATAAGGTCAGAATAAGTCATTGTCACCATGTTAATAATCAAAGTTTCTCAAACACGCCCACCGATGGCTGAGAGGTTAGCGTTCCTGCCTCCTGAGCTGTGGGTCCCAGGTCAAATTCCGGTTCGGGCATGGATGTCACTTTCTTCCTTTGTTCACTCTATGTTTCTCTGTCCTTTTTTCTCTGATGATGCATGAATGTGGCCGATCCTATAAATGGATTTGTGGTGGTATAGCGCAGGCAACGCTACACGTCTCCGTGACTTGGTCCACAGGTGGCCGCTGGGTAACAACAAATGAGTAGCAGTTTGTGGCCTTGTTGTGACATAGGGTTCGTCACGCAAGTGCTCGACGTTAGAAAAAAAAAGTTTCTCAAACACAATTTAGTAGTTTGCTTTGATGTTCAAACAGCCACTTTTCTTGAATCAAAGCTCATGGCACAGATGATAACATTTATGCTAATCATATCTCTTAAGCTGATGCATATAATGTTCATGTATGTTCAGTGATGCTGAGATTTTTTCTTTTTTTTCTTATGACTGTCTTAGATTTATATACCCAGAGTTCCGCTGTGTGTTAACAAAGGATTCCCTCGCATGTGGGAGTTTACAGAAACGAAGTTGCTAACCATCTTGCTAATGAACGTTACAAACTACACACTGCCTTTTCCACAGAACTGAGAATTTCTGAGGTCCATTCTCTCTGATTTTTGGCTAACACAAACACTACTTGGAGGAATCCTCTTGATCATTCTGCTGAGTCTCTCGGATTGTCCTTACAGTGTTTCTGCCTAAGACTTGCGCAAACTACTCGAGCTAGACTTAGATCTAGTCATATAAAGAATCTCATGTTTAATGAAAATCAGAGGACTGTTCTGCATTGGGAGTCACTGACTTGACAATCAAAAATTAATAAACTGAGGTTGTGATGAGAGATCTATACCTACCAACGAATTGGTACAGTTCAGCGGTCTGACACACTATCTTATATCTTGCCATTGCTTCTCCCTCTCGTATTTTAGACTGTATTGGTTCTGCTGTGAGGCATTCGTTCAATGAGGAGGATGTTGCTTTCGATCAAATGGTGTGACACGGTCTCTTGGACTTGGTTTAGTTTATCTAAGCCAAGGGAAAATTTCAATAACAACAGACACATGGATTACATAGGCTTCTGACAATCAAAGTGTTTTAATTAACACCATATCGTTATTAGGGTATAATATACTACAGCAACTAAAAACCAGGCTAACGATATAACACATTTCTTACCTGAGATCAAAGCTCCAAATTCTATTTTTGTGTGAGAAATGTATTTTAAAAACATATCTCTTATAAATATTGTAGAAATTTAATGTTTGTTTCAATTTTTAAAGTTTATTGCTAAGGTATATTTTAGGAGGAATTGAGTAGAATATATTTTAAAGTTTATATATACCTAGATATACTTTATGCACTTGCATTTATATACACTTTGCACATCTTAAATGTACTTTTTAAACATTTCGAAGGCATTTAAAATGTTAATTAAACTCATAAAGAAGTTTTTCTTTTCCTTGTATTGACGCCGTATTACACAGATTGACTAGTTTTCCATTATTTTGACAAATATAAATATTTCACACATTCAATATAATAGTTTAATTAACCTAAATTAAAAAAAAAAATTCCTAGTTTTTATCAATAATCTGTAAAATATTTAGAAAATTATAACACATATAACACATTAATATAAATTTTGAAATATAAAAGAATTTATCTCTATTAATTTAAATAATAATTTTTAAAGCCTTTTAATCCTATTAAATAGATGCTTTATAAATTCAAGCATTTTAGAGTATATCTCTTTTTAGCTGAGTCATATCAGACGTTTTAGATTCAGCAGCAAAATATTTGGACTAGCAGGGTATATCCCACTAATTGGAAACCTTTGCGACTTTTTTTTTCCGCCACTAAGCAATGCAAAAGTTGTTGCCACTTAAAAATACCATATATATGACACAAAAAAGGCATAAAACACGAGCGAAAACCAAACCTGGCCACAAAAATTCAAATTCACAACAATAAAGGGAAAACCAGCAACACAACAGTCACAACAAAGATCCCAGATTTGGCAAGAAATCTTTTGCGGCAGGGAATATATCATACTTATGCAAATTTTTGTTTATGGAGTCAAACTAATAATTACTTCATACGTTTCTCTATTGTGTTGTATCATACACAAATATAATACAACCCTCCAACATAAAAAAACTTTAGCTAAATTTATCTTCCATATCGCTCAACTACAGCTCTGACCAATAAATGGCAAGTGCTCATACATTCAGCTTAATAGGTCATGGTCAAATCTATGATACTTCATGTAATTTTTCTTATCATGAGCTGTTAACTGATCCATGGTTTTTAATGTTTTAGGTTATTAATGTTGTAGATTAATTCGGAATTTTTATTTGAAACTGTATATCCCGATCAAAATATTCCTCAAGGTGGGAAATACAACGGTAGAAAAACTAAATATCCCTTTCGCACTACATTTTATTTACGATAAAAAGATCCTAACCTTACATTTCTTGTTATTAAATTCAACTATATTTTTATGCAATCGCATTCAAGTGTTTCTGAGTATGTTCCATTTCTTAACCAATGTTAACGCCTCTATAAAATAACAAAGTGAAAGTAATCTTGTCAGCAGGACATATGGACTTCATACCAAATGTATTCTTAGCTCAAATGTTTTCTAAATTGTATTTCAAAGCTCATCTCCAATTCTAATAAATTTTTGCTGGGATTCTGCAATGTTTTGTGGACATTCTTAATATTTCAACGAAATGAAGAACATATTGATACCAAGTTTTCTTCGCATTCAATAAGTTAATGTTGTGAAATTTCTTGACATGTTTTATCAATTATTGTGGGGCAAAAAATTTTTATAAGTGTCATTACTTCTTTGATGTGAAAAGAAACGCGCATATTAAACACTAATTTCACTTGAGGAATTTCTATTCTAGATGCTTTTCTAGAGATACTTTTCATGAGCGCCATTGGAAGTGATGGGGAACACATGAGCAAAAATTCAGACTTGAAATTCACATGTTGAAACGATATTTTGATTTGTGTAGTGTGAATTTTGTATGTTTTCAGGCAGCTAAATGCGCAGTTAGTCTTTTCCAACCTTATGAGCCTTATTTTCTTATTTAAATAATCAAAACATGCGAGCTTGAAAAATCTGCCTTCCATTATCCTTGCGATTCCTCCTCATTTGTATCGACAGTAATTATTCATAAACATTGTTATTCTTTATGAATCTAAAGAGCACACTTCAAAATACACGTGAATTTGCCTATGACTTTTCAAATCCTACATCGACTCGTTTCTTCCTCCTTCTCTTCGTCGCCGACCGCTCAGGAGTTCATGACCCAAATGTCAGGTGTCATTTGAATAAATCAGGAATTGAGAAATGCATTAATTTATAATCCCTCAAATGTACGGGAATTCATAAAAAAATTAATCTCTGATTATTTATGAAATCAACATGCAATAATGAAATCGAAATATCGAGGGATTGCTAATTAATATTATGTTGATATCGTTATTCATTTTGTTTGATTTGATACACCATTAGATATTAAAACACAACTTAGTGTTCCACTTTTAACTTAACTTTACATAGATGTTTTACTTTTTAAATAAAAAATATAATGTAAGGG
Source organism: Latrodectus elegans (assembly GCA_030067965.1). Lineage (NCBI taxonomy): Eukaryota > Metazoa > Arthropoda > Arachnida > Araneae > Theridiidae > Latrodectus > Latrodectus elegans. Next base: position 13,322,538 of record CM057820.1, read on the forward strand.
GTTGTTTAAAATTTAATTTTGATAAGTAAAATGCTCCGAAGATTTGAAAACCTTGATTTTTTTAACTCTAATAACCTTTTATTTGTAATTTTTTATATTTATCTGTAATAAAATGAAGAGTAGTTATTTATTTTTTTCCTGTTCTGGCGCTCGATTGATTTCACTGGAATGAAACTTTGTAAAAAATATATAATTTAATTGGTTAATGAATACTAAAATAAGTGCTTTTAAAATCTATTCTAACACTGGTTTTAATTAATAAAGTTATTAAAAAAACTGAATAAAAATTTATTTCTGTAAGTCTAAATCTTTTACGAGAAGTGAAGTTCTAGAAATTAATTTAATCGAACATGATACTAGGTTAGTAAATTTTCGGCATTCATATCAAACTGAGCGAGAAAACTAAAAGTAAGATTTAAAAATCATTGAAAATATATTTAATGATGCACCAACATTTTGTTGTTATCAACAATTTCTAAAATTTATGATACTTTCTTATAATACTTATAAGTGCTTATTAATGAAATTTTTTTTAAAAAAAACTTATAAATTATAAGTTAGACTAAATACTTAAAAGCTTCAATTTCATCAAAATAATGTATAAAAAATAGTTAAGATGTTACGGCTTTTCAACTTATATAATGAAACTGAAAATTAAGAAAAAAGTATAAAACGGAAAGTTAAACATTATTATTTCGAAGGAGTATATAAGCTTAGGAAGCCCGGTGGCTTAGTGGCAGCGTTTCACGCTCTCAAAGCACAGGTCTGCGGTTCGATCCTTGGGCTGGGCAAGGTAGACTCAGCCTTTCATGCCTTCAGTGGGGTTGATAAAGTGAGTATAAAGCATGTGTTTGGGAACTAAGCAGAACGGTGTGTCTCGCGTAAGGCTGACCACCTAACATAAACTTCGCACCACACAAGTTCCACGGTTATGAAACAGTTATGGACTCTGTAGGCCGTGGCCTACACGGATTGTCGTGCCATTGAGTTTAGTAATATATAAGCGTAAGTTAACAATTATAATTTATCATTTAAAAACATATCAGAATTTTTTCTTAAAAATACTGAATAATTAAATCTTAATATTATAAATTTTTATAATACTCTTAAAAGCGTATTATAATTTATTAAAAGCGTATTATAATTTATTATTAAAAGCGGATTATACATTTTTACAGTCATTATGACTGTAAAAATGTTAAGGTTTCATAAAAACATTATATTATGTTATAAATGTTGCAAATATTTATAGAGCATCGTTTTAAAAGATATATATTATCATAAAATGTGTTGTGCTTAACTTCGAAACATATGCGGTTCTAGTTTGTGAAGTTTGACAAAACTGGATCCACGAAACTGAAATGGATTTGAATTGTGGGAAAAATTAGCGAGCGTTTCGAACATTTTAAAAAAATGCCCACAGACAAAAATAATTGTTGTTCATTTTACTGCTTGGGAAAAACAATGATACCTGTTACAATTTTAAGATCTAAAACCAAATCTGTGAAGCAAATAGAAAAGATTTCAAGAAATACCTGAAAGAATCCATCATATTTATTTAATGTTTACAGTAGAACATTTTAATACTTTTTGCTTAGAGAGTAATTTTTTTTAATCTTTTATGAAAATTGTGAGATGAAGTAGATTAATATCCGTATCTCATGATACACGAGTTCAGAAACTCTGCTTGGAAATATTTGAAATTATTAAAATTTGCTGCATTCTTTTGTTGAAATGATGCTCTATTTTTTTAATAAACAACAAAATAAATGGAAATATGTTTTAAGATTTTTTTGTGTCACAAAATGAAAAGATTTTGTATCTAAATCATAAATTAATATAATTTTTGAATTTTTTTTAAAAAAAAGAAAAAAAATTGCAACAAAAATTTTCTTTTTATTAAAAGGTTTCAAACACAGTTTTATATGTTATCGTTAAAATGTGTAATTGAGTAATTTTATAGACTATAACTAGATATTTTATGAAATAACTAGACAAGTCTGTTAAAGTTTCTAATAGAAGAAAAAAAATTATTTTATCTAATTATTCGATGAAGTAACAAGTTATTCGGTAAAATAATTAATGATAGACTGTTAAAATGAAAAATAAACAGTTTCAGCTATTTTATAAATTATTTGATCACAAATAGATAAAATCGTTCATTTCTATTGCGGATGATTAATTGATAAATAATAAGGAAAATCAGCTGATATAATTTACTTTTAATCACATTTTTATCGTTTACTACAATTTATTATTACTGGAGTAATCAATAATCACGTGTCACTATTTTTAATGGTTTGGTGGTCACTATTTTTGGTTTTTTACTTCTACTATTAAAACTATTAAGTTTTCAAGCGTAAGTACATCATTGATGAAGTCCAATGGCTTAGTAGCATGGTTGCGTGCTTTCTGGCCTCAAGTCTTTGGTTCGATCCTCATGCTGGGCAAGGTCTACTCAGCCTTTCATCCTTTTAGTGGGCCGATAAACTGAGAATCAAGCATGCTTGGAAACTAAACACTAGTGGTTGCACGTAACTCTGATCACTTAACCGGGACATATGTTCGCACTCCAGGGCCCTCGGCCATGAAAACCGTTATATGCCCTCTAGGCCTTGGCCCACATGGGCTGTTGTGGCACTGAGTTTAGTTTAAGTGCATCATTGTTTTCCTTTGTTTCATACTTATTTAATATTTAAATCGGTCTTGCACATTAAATCATTCTTACATATAAGTTGTTGGCTCCCCTTCCTGCAGAATTCATTGTTGAAAACTAATTGCTTTCATTTTGTGAGTATTCCCGCTGCCAAAAATGCAGCGCTTCAATTAAACATCTCGTTGGTTCATGGGATATTGAAGAGGTTACCTTTTTTGGAATGAAATGAGTTAGCGCATGATTGACAATAATACTTGTTTGTTCATGAGTGGTTACATTCCTCGCGATACTTTAATTGAAAGATGACGTAGAAAGGGCACCCAACTGTAATTCCCATGGTCATCGTCTTAAAATCAATTCATTGTACATTTCTATATAGACAGTTAAAATTTAAATAATAATTAAATGCATAATTGGATAGTTAAAATGTAATTCTATATGATAAACAATTGTTATTATATACTGCAAAAGTTGTTATTGTATATTACAAAAATTGTTAAATATATACACCTATTTAAGGCTAGGAACACACTGCTGGCCACCGTAAATACAATACCCTGAAGGAGGCATGCAAATAACATGAAATTTACGATATACATTAACGGAAGTGAGATATGCAAATGATTAGAATTTCAGTGCAGATTTCAGCGCAAATGATTAAAATCACGCCCGCCTTTGGTGCTACTTTAAAGCTCTATTTAAGGCTTGGTGAGTTTGACGATTTGAAGTTCGACAAGTGTGTTTTTCTTGTAGTGTTTAACAAAAAAAAAAAGGTCTATTATGCCTTGTAGAAAACAGCGATCATTTTTGATCAAGTATCCGAGTTCGACAGAGGAAGAATAATGGCTTACTGAAATTGTGGATTATCTTTCAGGGAAATTGGTAGACGTACTAGATGAAACCAAACAACTGTAATGCAGATATGTGATTGTTGGAAGCAGGAGGGTACGACGGAACAACGTGTTCGATCATATCAATCTCAGTGAACCGCTTCACATGATGACAGGTAAATTGTGCGCATGGCAGTGACGGATCGCTCAGCCACATCACGAACCATAGTACAGCACATTCAGTCTAAAACACATCATAAAGTGTTTGCGCGTACCATTCGACGCCGTTTACAGCAGAATGGTCTCTCCACAAGACGTCTATTGCTTCGTATACCCTTGACACAGAACTATAAACGACTCTGCTGCCAATGGTGCGATGATAAAAAAATGTGGGCTGCAGAATGAAATTGACTTTGCTGACGAGTAACGCTTCTATCTGCAACACCATGATGGTTGCATTCGAATCTGAATACACTGTGGAGATAGGATGCATAACAGTTGCGTTATGCACCGCCGCACTGGTCCTGCACCGGGTATTATGGTATGGAGCGGTATTGGATATCACTCTCACACTCTTCTCCTACGCACTGCCGGTATTTTAAACATACAGTGATACACCTCCGAGCCAGTTTTTTTCACTTCAGAGCTTGCCATATTTCAACAGGATAATGAGTGACCACACGTGGTACGCAATTGTCAAGTGTTCTTCATCAATCGCCAGATTGAATTACTTCCCTCACCTGCCCGATCTCGGGATTTTTCGCCGATAGAATACATGTGGTCTATGGTTGCTCAATTATTCACCCAGATTACATCTCCAACTGCCGCAAAAAATCAACTTTGACAACGTGTGGAAGATGCTTGGTGTGCTGTACCCCAAGAACATATCCAAAGAATCAATGTCGAAGCAAGTGGTAATGGTGATCTCCAACGATGGCAGTTACTCTGGCTACTAATTTTAACAGGAACTACACTTCACAGAAGCCTATAAATTTAATCATTTGATGCTTGGTCAACATGTTACCTACAAAATTTTGTTGTGATATCTCTTGTCTTTCTTGGTAAAGATGCAACCCCGCAAACAAAGTATTCCAATAAGATTAAATGGCCAAAATCCCACCTCACCCAAACACTTTTCAAACTTGTTCTTGACTAGTAGACAGAACTATGGAACACCATCACCGAAGGTAGAAGAGTTTTTCACTTCTATTCAGAGCTTTCAACCGATAGAATTTCAAAAACCTACTTACCACACAATACCTTACGGGCCACACTGCCACTCCATTATATTTTAATAGATTCGGGAGATCATCTTCTAACAACTGCGTCTGCAACATTTTCGGGGATCTGGACCATTACATCTTCGACAAAACATTAACTTCAAAATGGTATGTCAGGAAACCAGAATCAATGATCAACACTGTCCCACTCCATTACTATATCATCAATTCAACACACTTAATGCATAAATCGTTTGCATTATTAACTTTCTGAATCGTAATGGCCTGGATCTGTGCAAGGCTTCACCTCCGGCACAATGACATCCAACTTCCTGAGGATACTCCACACCTCACACCTCTCAGAACTGGATGCTGTTCTCTTCCAGCTTTGTCTCCAACTCTGGAATTCTTCTACTCATACAAACTTTGATAGACTCTTCTTTCCAACACACTTTAATGAACTATTCAAGTTGTTATTAAGAACTTTTATGGACTTTACTTTTGAATTATTGTGAAATGCCCCACTATATGTATATCCACTTTGTCAAGCATTTCATTTATTTTTTCTTACTTCATTTGTAAATAGCACCACTGTCTGCTCATTACTTTGTAAATCCATCTTGTTACTTTTTCTTCGGTTTTCAATTGCTGCGGAGAATGAGCAAATCTTTTAAGATGCTGTCTTGGCTTTACTGGAATTATACGAAGGAAGCCAACGCTTGTTAAACTATGTACTGACCAGGTTTCTTCCTTAGTATCTTCGTGTCCTTGTCTTTCTTGGCGTTGCAATATTTGTTGCATTCAGCGTATTTTTCGAGTAAACACAATACTTGGTTAGTATATGAATTCCAGGATTAACACAATATTTATTTACAAATATTAAAGTAGGAAATAAATGCTAATACCAGAAAGCGCTGGGCCCGGTTATAATATAATAATTAAGTATACACGCCAACGTCATTGCAAACCTGTTATAAACTGTTCAAAACTGCTAGAATCAACTCAAAAATTTTCAGGTGCTGCATTATATACTTTTACAATCAAGTAATCCTCGTTCTATTGAATACCTAATTAAATCGTCGAATTGAATAACTTTATAGATTTTGATTGACTGATCAAATTATTTCATGAAATAATTAATTATTCTATGATCATGATATTCTTATTTAACTAGCATTCCAGATATATTACTGATTATGAGTTCCTGATATATTTATTCAACAAGCATTTTTATCTGCATTCTCTTTAAATAATCTACAAATTTCAAAAAAATATCATGCAGATTATGATTTTTTCTAAATTATATATTTTTAAGTTTTGGTTTAAAAGCAACCTATTGATGAAAGTAATTTTGATAAATAAAGAAACTAAAAAAACTTTTTATGAAAATCTTATATTTTATACAATTTCAGTATCTAAATATTTCCCAGCACACACACTCATCTTCAAAGACAAAAATAATTAATAAAAGCAATAAAATAAATTATTTGTATTTGTTCATTAATCAAAATTCATATGTCTCATACTCCTCAAAATTATATTCTCACTTTACTATTACTAAATTAAAAGTCAAAAGAAAAATTTTGTATTTTTTTAGAATAACTCTTATTACTAAATATTAAAAAAATTTTAATTAGGAAACACTAAAATTTTTATAAATCTTATGTAAAAAAGAAGCAAAAGGGCTGGAATTTTTGTTATTATCAAACATCCAATTTACTGTTTATTTTTCTTCATATTAAAGTAAGGTCAATTCACAAGATTAAAAATAGGTCATTTTACGAATTTCTTAATATTATAATAGAATAATATAAAAAATTACAATAACGATATAATAAATATTATCATTTGAAATAAAACTTGAAGACAGAGTTACTAAAAGTATAAAAATAATACCGTTTTTTTAAAGACACATAAAATTAATAAAAAGTTTGAAAGTTATTTTTAAAATGAAATCTAAAACCATATTATGTTGCTTTGCATTTGAAATAAATAAATATTTTTAGTGCCCTTTTACTACAATTCGAAATGGATAGTGCTTAAAAGTATTTTTATCAAGCTGCCTGATTTATTATCACTAAAATTAGTCATAAAGCTTTTTGGCAAAATACTTAATAATTTATTAAAAAAAAATAGGGCATAAGGCTTGAAGCAAAATTTAATGTTTATCTATTGTTTTGGCGTCTATAAATATTCATAAAAACACTGAAAATCATAAACTATTAATACTAAACACAGTGTAGAAAATTTGTATCCATAAAAAAAATTTTAATACAAATAAAAGATTCAAATGAAAGGAACACGCACGATGATTCGAGTTTTCAAATCATCTTCGAAATTCTCCAGTTATTTTAAGATTAGGATGATCAAGTAAAGACGCCTCTGTGATATTTTTAATTCACTATGGCGATATTTAATGAGCTGCATTATATTTTCGGGGAAAAAATCATAACAGTTACGATTAAACCCAGTGAAAACAAAGAAAAAGAAATTTTTCATGCTTTAAATTGCTATTTATTCACCTCAAATGGTAAGGAGAAGAAATCGGCGTCAAATAGACTGACGTCACCCGCTCACCCAATGAAATCTGTTCTATGTATTAAGTAAATTAAGCAGAAGTGATATCCATTTCGCTTTCTAGCTAAATGTATTTTGGGGTGTTTTCCTTCCGCAGACAGCCACAACAAGACAAGGAATGATCCGAGAGGGTCGGAGGAAGAACAAGAGAGACAGAAGAGTACAGAAGGGAGTAGTGGAGTGGCTTGCAGGCAAGGCTGCCCCCCCCCCCAAGGACCATTATCTCTTGCTCAGAGTCGGGCTTGATCGATCAACAACTTCTCTGCAGCTGTTCGCCTTTCTCTGGCCACGCGACCCATGCAGATGCACTGCTTAAGACGTCTCCCCACCCTCAACTCTGCAGGGTCGGGAATGGTTGAGTTATAGGGATCTTCGGTAATGGATATTAATTCGGAAATGTGGAAGGAGCCTTTCTCAAGAACTCACTTTTATGAAGCAATAAATAACTTTTGTACAAATTTTAACAGAGGTGTGGAAAATATTAAAAAGAAACAGAAATAAAGTTTATAAAATTTTGATAAATAACAAAATATATTAGTTTGTTAAAATAGTATACCATTTAATTATTATTTGCTTAGTTTTTTATTTATAGTCCAATGTGTTGGGTTACGTTTTCTACAAAACTTTTTAATGAGAAAAAAAGTTTTTTATTTCATTATTACACCATTCAATTTGTAGGAGCTTCATAATAAGAATATTCTTCTTTTAAATGGAGGATTTTTTTTAAATATTTCTCTTACAGTAATCCAAATATTTTTTATCATGGTCCTGTCAGAGGACATTTTACACCGTGAAAATTTTTTACATTGTTTTCGCTGGAAACCGTAATTGCAGGTATTAGGCTCAGCCAGAATCCGATCATCAGTGAAGGGGAAGCATCCCATTTGCAAACCAGCCATCGAATCATAGATTTATTGAACTTTTGTTTAAATGCCTCTTCTGACATTAAATCAACTACCTGAATTGAAGATAAATTTCATGCCTAATATCTTATGAACTGTATGGTTGTGAAGTTTATATAGATCCAAACAATATTCTTCAAGTTGAATGCTTCGGCCTCATAAAACCTGGCGACAATATTTCCCTCGCAGACAGGACTGTGACTGTTCTTTCCTATTCTCAGCCTTGTATCGACTCTGCCAGTTAATGGAGGGTGGAAGTTTTCGTGGGCGACGGACCAGTTACTTTAAGCGTCAATTCATCTAAACAACTTATTCGAAGAACAAAAATAAAGCACTGAAATGAAATAATTTAATAAAATATGTCGGAATTTGTGTGGACACATCATACAAACTCGAATTTAAAGCATTCTTTTAAAAATGCTCCAAAATTGTCTCTTTTCTGCCATCATAACCAAATTTGTTTTTATATTTTTGTGAACTGAAATTCTTTCTTTTTTAATTCCAAATAACATTTTATTTTCTGTTTGAAAGCGATTTTCATGCGTTCTGATGTGATTAGATTTGAAAAAATAGTACAATCATTAATGCTTTTTTCAAAATTTTACATAAAATTTTTTAAATGTAATGTGGTTCTTCTGTTACTTTTAATGATTTCTTTCCTTTTTCTATGGCAATATTTAAATTTATATCAACATTTTCTTACTTAAAATTTTTTTCATTCAAATTATATGTGCAACATAAATTACTTTTCTCAAATTACTGCTTGATTTAAATTACTGAAAATTTTTTAAAAAAATTCTTGTTATTGTTATACAACTCCATACAGTGTAGTTGCTTTTCCTTTGCAATTTATTAATTTACAAGATATTACAATTTTTATCACAAATAAAATTCAGATGATTTGCGAATGTTAGTAATGTATTGCAGATATATAGTACTTTAATATATATATATATATATATATATATATATATATATATATATATATATATATATATATATGATAACAAATATTTTAGATAAAATATTATACTTTTAAGTGTTGTGTGTGTGTGTTTTGTGCAAAATTGAATTATTTTAAAATTCAATGGCCATGTTTCCTTTTAATGAAATTGAATTTTATTAAATTCAAATATTGATAACTGAATTAAATTAATCAATCCCCATCTTTGATTGAATTTCATGAAATTCCGTGAGTTTAATTTTATCACACATTTAAATATAATGTTTAAAAAGAAATGAAAATGAATACCATTTAAATCTTTTTTGGAGTATACGGCAAACATAATTCATTTGAAGTATAATTTCTTTAAGCTGAAGTCTTTTAAAAAATTCTTATTCTATCTTGAATCTTATTTCTAAAAATCCTGTACAGTAAGGATCGAGTTTAGTTTAAAAAATCTACCTCTTCCAAATCAAATGCAAATTAATATCTAATTTATGACTAGTTATCTTTCTAAATTGTTATACAAAATTTGCATTCACCGAGAATTTATTATTTTTAAAATAACTCATCTTAAGATATATAATTTATTCAAAGATTAATTAATTTTGTTAAACTCATGTGTATATTGTACACAAAAGTCTGAAGAATAGGATTATAGCAGTAAAATATCACATCAAATTATTAATAGGGAAGAATATTGAGAATTTTAGTACTTTTATGACACATTTATGAAAATACTAGATAATTAATTAATGATAATGAACATTCCTTATTTCATTATCGAAATCTTATTAAAAACTTAACAATTTTCTTTTCCTTTTATGAGATTTTTATGCACTGCAAAGTTGTTGCATCTCTGAATGACATGTAAAAAAGAAACGGAATCAAAGGAAGAATAAGTGAAAAGAGCTGTTATACATCTTTAACTCAGTGGGTGATCGGTTAGCACACATTACAAGACTATGATCGCTATCCGAATTGTTCATTAACCGATTTACCATAGATTTTTTTTCTAGAATCCATTCATTCGTTCCGGAGACCCTACAAATTCAATTTAAGAAAAGGATGTATAATTTCTTAGTAAGTTTATTCAAAAATAATACATATTTGTATATTTTTACATATTAATCAGTCCTTTATATTTTTATTAATAAGGCGTTAAAGAACATGCCTAATGTCGATTGCTTTTCTTTTCTCTTTTTCAGGATTCTTTGGGTGTAATTAATACCATTAATACCAATACTAAAGTGATTCATAACATTGTTGCCATCTGAAATTCATTATTCAATGTTACGAGTGAGGCAGTGAATGAACAAGGGGGTGGAGGCCCTCACAATGAAATCAGTGTTAGTTTTGAAGGAAATCAAAATTGAAACTGATGGTTCATTTTGACTATAAATATTCTATTTAGAAAAAATTTTCTGACATCGAACTTTGAAGTTCAGTAGGCAAATAACATAATTCAAGAAAGATAAAAAAAAAAGATTATTGGTCCCTCGGTTTTGTCAAAAATATTCGTGAAAGTGTTCGTTGCCCGATTCGTTCCTAGTCTGAACAGTTTATTAACCGATCACCCATCATACTTAGATTTTTATTCTTCTGATATCAAAATATTCCCCATGATTTGACTGAGGTGATTCTCTCATACATCTAAAGACAGTATCATCTTGGTTCTTAGAAAATAATTTTTTCATCTGAAATTATTTTTACTGAATTTCGTTGAATTATTTTGCCTTAAATAGTAAATGTTAAATTTTGTAGAGTGCAATTGCAAATATATCGCTTATGAATGGATTTTTTAATTTAAAAGGTGTTTAATTTTGATCACTCTCATATTAGTGGTTTAACATTAGCACTGTAATTTCCTCTTTGTCACTATCTTCTATGAATAACAATACAAATTTTTTTCATAAAAAAGGAATGTTTTGTCTTAAAAAATAAAAATTCGCTTCAAATCACCGAGTCGGTGTTTATTACACCACTGCGTGAAGTATTAAGTGAAGAGAAATTTGTTAATGTATAAAAACTTTAGTTGAAGGAAAGACCAAACTGTGTTCAATAAGCTAAATAACACAAGACAATGTAATTAGCAGTTAACTTTACCAAGATAACCGCAAAATGCATTTTATTTAACCTTTCCTCCTCAATAACTCTGCATATTTGAAACGCTTAACTGTAAACTGCGTTGTTTAAGGATGTCGCGGAAGTCCGTTCCCTCGTCTTGTAAAAAGAGAAAAAAAAAATCCAGATTTTATATTTGTATTAACACGGCAAATAGCATGTCTTTCCGCAGTAACTCATAATTTGTTGCACGAACACCCTGGACGACAGAAGAAAGAGCTTTTGTTGGAGATTATGAGTTTCCGTGCGATTTGAGCACAAATTATTCAGCCGCCCTTCGGCCGGGGCGCGAGGAGGGGGGATTGTTATAAAACGGACGACTTGCCTTCTTTTGTTTGAAAACACGAAAACGACGCTATTAACTCTAGCATTAGAACTGACTGCAGCGCGTCTTCCTCCTTCTGATCATAAATTTTTTTTTCTTCCTTATGGAATGTTACGTAAAAAACAGGGTTTTCCAGATTTTTTGCAATTATAAAACTTACAGGAGCAGACATTCTCCGATATTTTTTTCCTTTTTTTGTACGTGGGTGCCAATGTTTCCGTAATGAAATACCATATTTGTAAATGGAATTTCGATTATGAGTTTGTTGAAAGTATTTGTTTTCTGATTTTACTCAAACTTGAAGAACTTGTCTTTACATTGACTTCTAATAACCTATTTACCAAGATGCCATTAATTTTATCAAATATTATCTATGCATAAACACACACATATATGTATGTATATTGTTTTTTATGATACTCATATTAACTGCTCCACGACCGACCACAGGACTTTCGATTCCACAGTTTTAATGAGCACGTATATCGCATGCACTCGGTGAGTCTTTGGCGGCATCTCGGTGAATCCCAGTCTTTTCCTGACGGAAGGCCGGTACCCTAATCACAAGCTACGAAGACCCATATATGTGTGTGCAATCATAATAATGCATCACATCAGTTTAAGGATTATTTATGCAAACAACTATGAATATTTATTTCTACTCGTTCACGTCATCGCACATGATAATTTTATATAATTATTACATGATAATTTTAGACTAGTATTAATTTAACTAAAAGTGATTGATTTTAAAATGAAAACATAATTTTTTGCATTTAAATGAAAGTTCGGTGATATATCCCAGTTTTGTGCACGAACAGTGTTTCAGGGAAACTTACAAAACAATTTTAGAAACTGTATGATATGGAAGAGTTTGTGTGGCAAATTTCAATAAATTCTTCTGTAAATCAATTAAGGAGCTGCTGTTAATGCCGTGGCTCTTTATCTCGCATGATAAAACTTACAGACATCTACAATTTTCTTGCCTATTTTAATTGCCTTTTCTAACTGAGAAATATTAAACCATTTTATATTTGAATTTAAAGACAATAATCACATGTCAGTAAATATTTGGTTATTTGTGAGCAATATTTAACTTATATATAAGAATAACTGTAATTCATGCAATGTTAAGAAACATTAAAGACTCTAACTATTGAAATTTTTCTCAATCACTATTACCTTATATAAAACTAATATAACGATAGAATATTTTGGATATTTTTGGCTATTACTAAAAAAAATTGAATTTTTGATTCGCTTCATGTATGTCAAGTAATTCGGTTTTATATGGAAAACAAGTGCATTTTTATAAATTTTTTATAAATTATATAAATACTTAATTTGCACGTCGTCGTTCTCCTCTCCTCTCTCTTCTACATGTCCGGCTGCTGACTGGATGTGAATGGCCCTCTGGTAGAGCTTTCAATCCCACAATGGGCCATCCTGATGACAATAGTTGACCTTAGCATTCGTCTGGAATCAGAATTTCCTTAAATAAAAATGAATAGAAACCGTAACATGTTCAAGAATAAATTTGTAAACATTGTTGTCAATTCTCGTTTAATTCGTCTTTTCAATTCTCATCCAAATCATCATCGTTCCTCGAATCTGAGATTCCGTCGTGGAGGACTTTTTCTTCTTCATCTGGTTAGAGAATCGATAGCGACATATTCACTCTTGTCATTGGCCATCTTCAAAAGGAAACGTCTTAAACATAACATATCTCAGTTACTATTCTTTTTTTAATAAAAATTGAAAAGGTAACAGTCTGAAATAAAAAAAATTTAGTCTTAAAAAGTAGCAATTCTGCGGGTAAAAAAGTCAAAATCAGGAGTTGGTCGTCATCGGTGTCTTCTTTTCCTGTTTCAGCACATTTTAAGGTACATCGGGCCAAGGCTTCATGTTTTCAATGACTGGTTTTCATGTCTTCATGAAAACCAATTTTTTGAACATCGTAGATGTCATTGCTTTTAACTTTAATAGCAACAATATCATTTAATTTGAATTTTCTTGCTGGTTTTCTTCTTAAATTAAAAGTTTTGCGATTTTCATTTTGAACTTTTAAAATTTGTTTTTTTAGCTTTTTTTCTAAGATTATCGCGATTATTAATGAAATCTATTCACATTTATGCGTGTAAGAGATCTTTAATTTTAACGTCATTTTTTTGTTTCATTTTTGTACGAAATAACAATTCAAATGGTGTTGTATTAATACTTCTGTGAAAATTTGAATGTATAGCCTGTTGTACATTACTAACATGCAAATACCCTTTAGCTGGGTTGTCTATCGACAGTTTAGACAGAACAGAAATTATACTGGAGTTAAGGCGCTCTACTTGACCATTGGCTCTAGGTAAACCGGTGGTTATACAAATGCGTTTAATTTCTTCGCGGTGACAATATTCTTGGAAATCATTTGAAGTAAATGCAGAACCTTTATCCGAAATGATGCAAGAGGAATTACCGAAAACAGTCTTTTGGAGTTCTAACTTCGAAATTACTTCAGAAACGTCAGTAGATTTAGTTGGGTAAAACCATATAAATTTGGCAAAACTATCGATCACAGTAAATATATAATTATATCTCTTATGTGTACTTTCTAACGGACCTAAATGATCTACATGATATGTGTGTAAAGGAGTGTCGTCTTTTTCGATTGGATATATTTCTCCTTCTTGTTTACCTCTTTTTCGATTGCTTAAAATACACGGTATACAATTAGATAAACATTTCTCGATTTTTGTTTTACTTGAGGAATGTAAAAGTTAGAATTTAAGGAATCTTCTGTTCTTTTAACTGCAAAATGACCTTTCTTGTGTGCAGATTTAATTATACACATTTTCTTTTCGTCTGGGACTACTAACAGCTCATTACCATTGACATATTTATAAAGAACATCATTTTTGAGTAAATAATCATCATGAGGTTTTTGTTTTAATATCTCTTTCATTGTTTTGATATGTTCGTCTGTGTCTTGTGCTTAAATTATTTTCTTCTTAAAAGGTGGTAGTCGTCAGGGAGATGAACAAATAGGGATTTCATCAGTTAAATTAATTTTCATCTTAACATCAACGATTTTAATTTTATAAGGAACATAATTTTTTATTAATGAATGTATTTCAGAACACAATAATTTATCATTAATGTGATTTAAATCAATTTCTGATTCATCGTTAAGATTTACAAAATCAATTAAGAAATTATTTATTTCGCTCTTGTTAGTGTGAAACGATACTTCATTGGTTGAAACTATTAAAGTACCTTGGCGTATAATATCAGTTCCTACATTAAATAAAAACTTACAGAATCATCATTTGTAACAAAAATATTTGTATTAACTTTTGAATAATCAATTTCAACTTCTGCATTAAAATAACCTACTGGTTTAATTGATTTAATTCCTAAAGCAGTTAACGAAATATTAGAAGATTGTAAGCTAACAGTATCTTTAATTTTATTAAATAAGCTTTTTTTAATATGGTTTTCTGACTTCCAGTATCAATTAATGAAGTTACATTCAAAGTACCAATTTTAACATCCTTAAGAATTAAGTTTTCAGAACTGATCGCATTTATTTTTGGTTGAACATCAATAGAGCTCGTTTCTTTTGATTTCGGACATTCCGAAGCTTTATGCCCACAAGTCTGACATGAAAAACATTTTAAACCCTTATCTTTATGTATACAATACTCAGAGATATGTGAACGTGAACCACAATTATAACACACTCTATTTCTTGAATCAAAATTACCAACAAATTTTACTTTATTCATACTCATATTTTCCCCTACTTAGAATTAAATTTACCATTAGATTCATACCTTGAATTATATTTATCATTACCATCATATTTTGATTTATTTTTATCAAAAGAATACGATCGAAAATTTGCACTTTGTTTTGTTTTCATTTTATCGAAAGCATATTTACTCTTTGCTGAATCACTTTTCATTATTTCATACACTTGAAGTTTATTTTTAAATTCTGTCAAGTTTTTGCATCCTTATAAAACAATATTATTTTAATGTTTATCATTGAGTCCTTTAATCACATAATGTATTAACGCGGCGTCCTTAATTTTTCCTATGTAACAAAGTACTTTCATTTTTAAAACATTTTCCTGAACGGATTCTGAATATTTCACTTTCCTTTTACTTAGTAATTCGTGAAGATTTGCGGAATTTATTTCAACAGAAAATTAGTCAATTAAGGCATATCTTTTAAATTTTTGCACGAGTTTATTTCTGGCTCAGTTGTATCAAATAATAAGGCATTTCCACCAAGCGATCTTTTAGAAAAAATAAAGTTTTGTAAATCTGATAAATGGATCAGTTTCGATATATTTTCAAAACTCTCAATCCAGTTATTTATGTTTTCATGGGACTCAGCGAATTTGGTAACTGTGCTTTTGATATCAGAATAATTGATGTAAATATTTTGAAAATCTACTTTTTTTTTATTACGCAATCACTTCACATTCTTTTCTTCAGAATATCATTACTTTCTATCCCACTTCTGACACCATATATATATACATATATATATATATATATATATATATATATATATATACATATATATATATATATATATTCAACAATTATCGTGAAGAAATCGATACATTTTGAATAGAAACATAGACGTCTTTAGTCACCTCTGTGATTCTGTGTCAAGGGTAGACGAATGCACGTCTTACGGACAGACCACTCGACTGTAAACAGCATCGAATGTTATACGCAGACTTTGGATGATGCATTAAAGACTAAATGTGCTGTGGCTGAGCGATGCATCACTACCATGCGCACAATTTGTCTGTCATCACGAGAAGTAGAGCACTGAGGTGGATGCGATCAAACACATCAATCCGTCGTACCCTCCTACATCCAACGATCACACATCCGCGCTACAGTTGTTTGGTTTCGTCCATCACAACTACCAATTTACCTGAAAGGTAATCCACAATCTGGGTACGCTACTATCCTTTTTCTGTCGAACTCGGGTACTAGATCAAAAAATGATCGCTGTTTTCGACGAGGCAAAATTTTACGGATTTTTTTAAATTTATTTTATTATTATTATTATTATTATTTATTTTTTTTTTTTTTGAAAGAAAAAAAAAATTCAGGAAAAACAGCTACTGATCTTAAAATCGTCGAAATCTCCAAGCCTTAAATTACACTTTGAAAATGTGCCACAGGCATGCATGATGTGCGTCTGCGCTGAAATTCTAATCATTTGCATTTCTCACCTCAGCTAATGCATATTGTCAATTTCATGTTATTTGCATGCTTCCTTCAGGGTGTTGTCGAGGTCAGGAGCATGTGTGTGTATATATATATATATATATATATATATATATATATATATATATATATATATATATATATATAGAGAGAGAGAGAGAGAGAGAGAGAGAGAGAGATTTAAAAATCTTATAATAATTCTATGAGTATTTTTTTCTAAGATTTGCTCATTAATATTTATTAGAACTTTAGGTATCTCATGATATTTATATTTAATTATATATAATAAAATTTTATATTTCTTATTACTTTTAATCAGTATTTGTCTCATTTAAGCAATAGTGTATTTAAACATATATAACTTTTTAAATTTAACTTATTATTTATTTAATCTTCCATGTAACAATATTTCTACGAGATCACCCAATTTTTTTGCATTTTTAAAATATTAATTATTATATACACACATTATCATTATATAATTGCTAATTTAATAATATATTAATTCCTGTGTGTATTCACTGTAAACCACGCATAATTTATAAATCTTGTACTTGTTTAAAGCTTTCATCGTATTTTGCAGGTGTTTCATTTGAATGAAAGTTATGATATTTCAAAAAGTACATTTGAAACTAATTTCTTTTAAATGTTTTGTTAATTTATCCATTCTGGTGAATTTACTTATTATTTTATTTATTCATTTATTATTATTATTATTATTATCCTCCCTGTTATTGTAATCCTTATAATAAAACTAAGAATGTGTTAGTCCAGGCTCACAGTGTTCAATTCTTTTAAAAGCTGATGTGTGCATCGAAATGCTCTTATACCATCTTGGACCCTGAAGAAAAAAAATCTTGTGTGTTTTGCTTTTTATTTCTTAATATTTTCTTATTTATTTCTTAATTTGCTTTGCATACTAAGCTTCACGTGATATACGAATAGTAGGATCCCACTGCCATTCGGCCTATTCCGATAAAGTTAACAAAAGGGAATCTCATTTCACTGATTGGAGGAGCTCTCCGATAGTGAGAACGGGGGGCGGCTGGGGGCAAGTGTTTGCGATGAAGTGAAGAAAGCTTCCGTGCATTTCATTCGAAAAAGTGAATTTTGTCAAAGCGAGGCTAAAAGCACGTGACTCACGAAATGTTCTTTTTTTTACGATTCCGAGCAGAATTTAAATGCACAATGTAAACGATTCTTGAAATTTACGATCTTTCAGTTTTCAACTATGCTTTCTTCACAAGACTCAATAAAGGTTTAGAGGGGGCGCTCCTCTAGAATGAATGAAATAAGCGTAGCTTCTTGGGTTTACTGTTTTATTAAGAGCTATGCAAAAAAATAAGTAAGTAATCTGTGTATACATTAGAATTATATTTACAGTTTCGTATAAAATATAGAGTTAACAAACGTTGTAATGTCTTATTTTACAAGGGTTTATTATTTATGCACAGATGACCTCATATAAATGTTTTTAACGCTAAGCAATATTACACAAAGCAAACATAAATATTGATTAAAAAGTACTGTTTATGAATGAAGCAATGCACAGCGTTCAATTGCTGTCACTCTATACAGCAACCGAAAATCATGTGGATTTTATTGTTTTCCTCGAACGCACAATATAACTTTTAGGGCTATAAAGTTGTCAAAAAATAATCGTAGTGTCTCCTTATTAAAAAATTATTTTTGGTATACAAGAATATTCTTTATAATAAAAGTAAATT
Organism: Latrodectus elegans; assembly: GCA_030067965.1. NCBI lineage: Eukaryota > Metazoa > Arthropoda > Arachnida > Araneae > Theridiidae > Latrodectus > Latrodectus elegans. The sequence goes on from CM057820.1 coordinate 13,341,088, forward strand.
TTATATATAAGAGAATTCTTTGCAAACTATTTTTCTTTTAAAACTCATCTTAAACTCACCTTGCATTTTTGACAGCAAAAATGTACTTTTTATGTAATGAATTTAAGTATTTTTTTCGAAATACTTTTTCTTTTTTTAAGATTCATAATGAAATATTACAAAGAAAACAATTTTATAAAAAATTGGAATCTAACCTAATTTATATATATATATATATATATTATATATATATATATATATATATATATATATATATATATATATATATATATATATATATATATATATATATATATATATATATATATATATATATATATATATATATATATATTATATATATATATTAGATACTATAAATTGATCTGAATTAAATTAATAGAATGGCGTCTATTTATTTTGTGTTCTAATCTATTTATATTATCGTAGATGTCTTCTTACCTTCAAGTTCTTCGTCGGTTTGACTACAGCAGACATTGCTGACTCTAATGAACAACTAAAACCGTGATTGCTGAGCTGCCAGTACTCTCCAAACGTCATCAAACGATTCCTCCTCGTGACGCACAGTCCATTCAGAGCCTTCCCAAATACTAACGATAACGGATGACTAAGATTCATCGTTCTGAATGCAATTTTGCGAATAGTTATGAAATCCCGATCGAAATGAGCAGAAATGCTTAAATGCGTTGTACTGCCATCCCGATAAGCCACAGTGTGCGTGATTTTTATTAAAATCAAAGGCCTACTGGTTAGTATTCCTCCTTCTTGCTTGCAACCCTACACTCACTACGCTACGCCCTTCAAATACATCTCATGAGTAATTTAATGGGCAATTTAAATATGTTGAAGTTATCAATAACAAATTCTATAGCATTGAATCTGACATGAATGCATTGAAACAAATCATTTGTCTGTAGCAGCGCCCTTTCTTCGTTATGTTGTAGTTGCAGCAGCATGCTTCCCTACACCTAGACTTGAGATGAGATCAATCAGGGCCTAAATTACCAGTATGCAACACTTTTGGTATGGATTTTTAATGACTTACCGTATTATGAAAATGTTCATCAGAAATACTATTTGGAAGCGAAAAATACCACGTTTTTATCTAAATAAAACTTTACGAACATAGCTTTATGTAAATAAGACATCAAAGCAAACTTTAATGGTTTTTCGTCTAATTAATAACAAATCCTTAAAATTGAAGAATTGATTATCACTTATTCCACGTTTTAAATATTTAATGAAATGAAAATGTATCATCAAAATTAGCAATGAATTAGATAAAAATTTTTAGTAAAAATAAGTGCTTATGTTTTTGAAATGATTTTGCTTCATATTTAGTATTCTGTTCATGCTTTTAATATCTACAGTAGTAATGTGCCCAATATTGCTTTGCCTTCTTATGTATAAACACATCTCTCTCGTTCTCTCATTTATATAAATATTAATTTATGTTACCCACTTAAAACGACAGTTAAATTTTTATTGAACAATTCTCTCTATAAATTACTACTAAAAACATTTCTTACTAAAGCTCTATGTTAGAAAAACTTGAAAAATAAAATTCATATTGAAAAGCAATGGTTATTTTCATTTTATTGATGAAAAATCAATAAACAATTACTTATTTTTTCCTTTCCAAAATTGCATTTATAAAAAAACATTTTTTCTGATGTAGCGAAGCATTTCACTTTTGTTTTCCATTAAAAACTTCTCAATCAGGTTACTAATTTTGTATTTGTTTGATGATTGAAAGTTCTTTTCCTTATTCACTATGTTCGCAATAATTTAATCATCCAATACTTCTTACACCTAAATCCATAGCTAAGAGCTTCCGAAATGCAATTTCAGGTGGGTTTCATGAATGAAACCTGTGTTTTCGATCAAATCAGGTAAACGCTCTGGGCTTTCTACAACTACAGTTTGCTCCTCAAAATAGCTTAGAAGTTGTTTTTTCTGCAACATAAGTGCAGATTGACAAATACATTGCCTCTGAAGCGTCCATTTCTTCAAGTGTTTTCAAGCCATGATCACTTCTTGAGAGAGGATCCCGCACTTGGAGCTATTAATTAGACTTTGATGCAGGAAGTTAATGAAGTGGGAGAAATTCCACTCTAATCGCTTAAGAAAATCTGATACCTCAACAACAGCAATGCAGTGATTGATTCACAAGGATTTAAGATTGCTCAATGAAAACATCGTTTCAAGTTTCCAAACCATAAAATAAAAAAATAAAAATTGGCAGGAAAAATAAACGCAAACGAAAATAACATAAAAATGAACTTTCAAGAAGAGATTTTCCGAAATTTTAGTTCATAAATGGGAATTACAATTATTATTGCTCCTATGGGGACCATGCTGGGAACCAGACACTAGTTAGTAAAATTGTAAGTGTTTGTAAATTAGAGTTACGTAAAAACGAGCGTCAACTGTAGAATGTATGACAAAATTCACTAAGTATTTGGAGAATATATTGTAAAAATGTTTATTTATTATAAATTTATAAAAAATAGCGTTCGTAATGGGCTAAATAGACAATAAAGATAAAAATATGATACTTGATCCCATCTGCGATAATACATATAAGATACTTGATCCCATCTGCGAAATACATATGTAGTCAAATGCTGCAGTTCAGTGACAGCTCTCAAATTTTATATTTTTTATTATATTTAGATTTGAGTTTTATGTTTTCCCAGCATACGAGTTTAAATTCATAAGTAAAAAAATTGGAAAACTTCAAAATGAAGTTTATTTTCTGGTTTAAATGAAGATATGTAAACTGCTGTATTTTCATTGCATTAAAATTCGCAACATTTAGAGGCCTACATTTTTTGATAAAGAGTTGACTAGATAATACTTACGTATATGGATGATATTTACGAATCAAAAATGCTTCTCTAAGGTACATAAATTGATTACCATATGCTTAATTGTTTCAAATATATGACATTTTATAAATAAATTGAGTATATATTAATTATTTTCAGATGATTTTTAACTATTCGTTTTCTTGCATATTTTTATTTTCCACTCATTTCTTTCTTTAGTCTTCTATTCAATAATTAAATTTTAATATATTTCTTAGTAAGTTTTAATTTTGAGTAAAAGAATTAAAATATCATCATAATTATTAAGAGCTATCATTAAAGCATTATTATATTAATATAGACATAACATTGAAAAGTAAACAATTTTTAAAAAATATTATCTTTAATTAATAGTTATTTTAATGGTTAATTTAAGTAAGCTTCTGAAATAAAAAAAAATAAAAACGAGTACATTGGAACTTAATATAATAAGTAATAAAAACCGCCATATTTTCTGAAGAAGACATGACTGCAGTTTTATTGAAACGAAAGTGAAGTGCAAAATGAAGCATTGGGGGAGATGCGCACTGGATTCTGTATGCTCCCAGAGTGAGAAGGCGGAGGAGTTTAAGAAGTCCCTGGGGAAACAGTTGGAAATGAAAGGAAAGAAGAAAAGGCTTTTCGAGAATGGAATCCTCTCCGCGACACATTTAAAAGCTCGGTGAAACAATTTCCACATTCCCTTGATAAAAAAAAAGGTGTTATCTTTTCTTAGATATTTAGCCACTTGTGGAATGACTTTGATTGAAACTTCTCACCGAAATGTCCCGCTGAGTGCTCACGAGGGAGCTGCGTCAAAATTATTAGTTTAGCTCTTGTGTGTGTTTTTATAAATTTTGCTTTTTTTAATATTATTAAACTAATAAAGAATATTTCTTTATTTAAGAAACCGAACAAAAGCTATGTGATGCTGTTTACCCAATCCATTCACAATTTATTTGGTTAGGTTATCCAGATTCTCGCCACCCACTATGTCTTATGATCAAAATGCTTGACGGCGGATAGGGAGGTCCTAGGTTCGAATACCAGTTCGGGCATGGATGTACTTTCTGTCTATACTATCTTTGAATGAATTGGTTGTGAATGGTTGCCTACCCTATAAATGGGTACCTATGGCATGTGGGTACTGAGGAAGTTGGATTCCACGCCAAAAACATGCTTTCGTAGGAAAAGTGGAGCAACGCACACTATAATGCCAGGCTAGTCGGCACAAGACAACAACAGCTAGTTACTTTTCCTGCTTTCTCTTTTAATCTATTGTAGTCACAATTATCCAAGTAACTTTGCCACACTACCAATCATATTGTAGTTTTGAGTTTTGTCTGAGTGACGAATTCGACACTTGAGACGGCACTCTTCTCTTTAAAATGTACCTCACCACTGAAGGAGCACTAATGAGCACCGAACCAAACGTTACCAAAATATTGCCTTCTGATGTTGCCGTTGAGTCCAAAAACCAATTATTATACGAGACAGGCATAGGTATACACATAAATAGAGAACTGTGCAGAACTCTTAACGCTCCTCTCATTCCGATGGTTGTCAGTTTAGTCATGTAAATAACTTTAGAATTCTGAAGCACTTAAACGGTACTTTCCCAGACAAACGTAAAGGGAATTTTTTAAACTTTTAATAGGGATTCATTTCCTGTGTCCATAAAGGCCCTGATACAGGGGTTCTCTAATATCAAATTAGAGAGCAATTAACTATTTTATATTAACTACTCATTATTATTAACTATTTTAAAATAATTTCTGTGATGAGCTATCAAAGCTTATTACAGTCATTGTAGAATTCCTTTAATTTTTCTACATACTTGATTTCTTGTTCCCAGCGCTGATTGATTTTACTTTCTGTTTGAACATTTTGACTCTTTTGAATAGTTTTTAAAAATATCAATCAGTAGAAAAAGTGCTGTATTTCTTGTTCTTTAGAACAAGATCGCGATGTATTGAAACATAGCAGTGCAGGTGAACGCTGGACGGGGCGATAAGGTTAACGAGTTTGGAATACTTCCCATCACCAAGTGCCTGGTAATTTTGAACTATGATCAGATAAGGTTACATCTGAACTAGCACCTTGCTACATTTAAAAACAAGCCGTTGTAATGAATTTTAAAAAAGTCTAGTGTTTTTAATTTTCTAAAATGACTTTTTGCTCACGAGAACTAATTCGCTCGGCTTCAATACGTTCAACTACATTCTTCACCACTACATATATACGCGCAGATGGTAAGAATCATACACACAACCTGTTGAACTAAAAACGAGAATTTTAACCATTCAAATCCCGGCTCGAAAGCTGATAGAAGCAAAATTAGAATATTTTAAACCGATGTAAAAACTTAGGCAATTCACTACTGACAACCATCTGAAACAAAGAGAAGGGTTCACCAATCCGCGTTAAACAGAGTATATGAAATAAATAGAATTCTACTCATACTTAGTAAGTTGGTGAAACAAATTTAAATAAAATACTTTAAAAAAGTGCATGCTTTGGATTAAAAAGTCAAAAATGCACTCCATGCTTTGATGAGTTACTTCAGTTGTTTATATTTTTAACTATAAAGTGGATGTTTCTTTCATTCCAGTTAAGATTATGGCTACTTTATTAAAATTCTCATTGGTTTAAAATATGCATGACATTAGACAACATTTCATCTACGTCACACATAATTAATTACGACATCGTATTGAAACCTGCGTTTTAAATCTGGCTTGTTGACGAATTTGCTGCCTGCTTTCAAATCGCATTCTTCTTGTGGGCTTAAACAAGGTGAAGTTCTCCATCCAATGTCTAAGAATAGTGTTGAAGTTCATTTTATTATAATAAAACGATATCGTATATAAAGACGAAAGCATCGGTTTGAGAAGCCATTTTCCATTGTTTCAAGCCATTAACACGTTGACAATGGAACAGAAGAAAAAGCAAAATGGAAAAAACAAGATAAGTCACCCACTTTAAGGTTAATTTAAATGGACAAGGAGGATTTAAATTTTTAAAAAGTTAGCTTATTTAGGTTGGTTATGGCAGGCACTTTTGGAGCTCCATGCTAAGATGCTTGAAACTCACATTAAAGAAGGTATTTGGAGATGATTTATAGTCAATTAAATAACATTATTTAAGAAAAGTCGATTGAAGTCTATTAATTAATCGGTGAACACTAAGAGATATGTCTTTATATAAGCAGATAGTTTGGATTTATAAAATTTGTGATTGAGGACAGTTCAAGAATATTAGATAATACAACTTTCATTTTTTATATTATTAAGATTAAAATATTTTAGACCGACGTTGAAACTCGCAGCAAGCATTAATTGTAATTTCCGGATTTGTAGATAGTTCAAATATCCGAGAGAATGATAATGCTCGCCTAATTTTCCTAACTTTTTTCGTAATTCCTATTCCTAATTTTTTTTGTAATTCGTTCCTCATTTGTTCGTATAAAGAACAATCTAGGAAAATATGATCTATGGTTTCAGATTCACCGCAATGACAGTGATCTGTATGCCAGAGATTAAACCTAAATAGAATCGAATGGGTGGGAAAAGATCTTATTATAATTCTGACCAGCCATACGTCTTCTAGTCGGGATTTCATTATTAGCCTATGATTTTTGTGAATAGATGTGAGATGAGTGAACACTTCAGCATATTTGCATTTTTTTTCCATTGATCGAGTCTTTCCTTAAAGTAATATTTCTTGATGTGTTCTTCCGAAATTTCAGGAGAAATAGATTGTACAGCATACTGACGTACCGTTACTGTTTTCGCCAATCAGTCTGCGATTTCATTGCCTGCAACCCCTGAATGTATGAGAACCCAAACCAACTGTATTGCAAATATTTTTGAGTAAATTTAAGCATTTGGAAAAGAAGCAGTTGAATAATAGTAGGTGATATCTTGGAACAAACCAAAAGAGCAGAGGTGCAAGAAAGAGAATCTGTGAAAATGGCATATTTTTTGGGTCCAGTGCAAATTATAGAAATTGTAATAAGTAGTGCCATAGCCTCGGCCGAGAAGATGGAGTTTATGGAACTAGTTTTTCCTGTTAATGATACACTAGTTGTAAAATTAACTATTGAAATACCCACATTTGATCCCTATTTGAATGCATCTATAAAACTCATCGTATCTGTCTGCTACGATGACTCGCAAACTTGGTGAAATAGCTTACAAATTATATCTTTTGGCAATGATTTAGTCTGAAAAGGAAGACTCGAGTAACAAATGGAACTTTTTTTTTGACATTTCTGACCAGTCTGTTGGAACTTTTAATATGCATGAAGTATTTAATTTCTGTTGTTTGAGTCGCAACTTGGCTTTTAATGGCCAGAGGATGATTGTGATTAACTCCATTGTAAATTAGCCTTTCCCAAACTGAAGTAAAAGGGGATTATGACGATTAGCTTAAATTCCGAATGTAAAATTTTAAAGAGAGCATTTCATGTCTGGAGTGAAGAAAAATTACTCCTGCTTCTTGTAAAAGTATCGGTAAGGGGGTTCACTTAAGAAAACTTGTGGTAATTATTAGAGCAGTGTGATATACAATTTCAAGGATTTTGCGATCAGTTGTGCATGCTGCAGTAAATATATGACATCGATAATCTAGACTGCAAATAATAAAGGATTTCATGATTTGAAGAAGATAAGCGGTACAAGTACCCCATCTTTTACCTGCAATACTTTTTAAAGCACTCAACTTTTTTGATACCTCCTCTCTCTTTTTATGAAAATGATGGAAGAAAGATAAATTGTGTGAAAAATATAATCCCAAAATTGAAATATTTTTACTCCAGGAAATAGGATTATTGTTGATGAACAAATAGAAATTATGCTGTTGTCGTTTTGAAGAAAAGTTAATCACAGAACAATTTTGTAGGTCTATAGATCACTTTCATTAGTGAAACCAATTTTGTAATATTCCTAGTGCAGATATTAGCTTAAGTCGAAGTTTTCCCAAGTTTACAGATTCTTACAATAGAAATATATCAGGAAGGATATCACAGAGAGGTCTGCCATTAAACACTTAGAACAGGAAAGGTGATAACACGCTCCCTTGCGGAACTCACCTATATGAGATGGTAGATGAATATATCTTATTTCTCCACTTTAGTTGAAAATAGCGAATTGTGATGAACTATTGAATCCACAAAGCAGCATTTCTTTTGTTGTTTGCCTGAAATAGTTTAAAGATAAAGCCATCTGGCCAAACTGAAACATTGGCTTGGAAAATATCCACTGCAACCAAAACAACAAATTTTCTAGAGTGTCTGGTTGAAATTATGGACCAGGAATAATGGATAAAATGCTGTCACAACCTTGATGTGGCAGAAATCAGTGATGATTAGGATGAAAGTAATATATGTGGTTGATATATGATCAATAAATCTCTTCAAAATCATTCTTTCCATTAATTAATACATGACACTAATCAGAGATTTAGGATGGTACGATGCCAGAAGAATGGACATCTTTCACGGTTTTAAAATTGTAATATAAATGGAAGATTTCCATATTTCTGGACTTGTAAACCATAATTTATTCATCAGGGAGAGGAGGTGGTCTATGTTGGCAGTAGTAATGACTTTTAATATTTTTCCAGATATCTGGTCTGGACGAACAGATAAGTTCTTGCATCTTGCTAAAGTTTCATGCAGTTCTGATGCAGTAAAGGGTTTATTGTAAAAGAAATCCTCATTTGTACTTAAATCCAGTGGAATACCCTCTAAAGTTGGAGGACGCCTGTAGAAGTCTATAAAAAATATTAGCTTGATGGGTAGGATCTGATACTGAAGAATTATTATGTAATAGGAACACATGTGAGTCTGGAGATACTGTAACTCTATTTTTAGAGATTTTTTAATAAATTGAAAATTTTTTTTTTGATCTTCCAGCTGAAATTATTATTTTGTCTCAAAATTTTCGAAAGAGATACAGGAGTAGTCGATGTAATTCCGATGCACTTCTTTAAATGCCAGCCAAATGTATTATCACATGTGCGTTTAGCTTTACGCCCAAGACGTCTTTTTTGGCCAAGAAGATAACTACATTTAGAAGACCATCATGGGAGATAAGGTTTACATGGCACTTTCTGCCATCTTCGAACTTTATGAAGTGTATTTATGCAGAGATGGTTGAATTGTTCAATAGAGTGAAGATTAGAAATTTCCTGATCAATAAATATTGATGGAAGCAAAGAAATCTGACCACAGGATACGTGATCTGCTGATTATATGGTGATCAATATTTCCAATAGCTATGCTAGTTTTAAATGGTAAATGATCACTACCAAAATAATCTGAGTGACTTCAATATGACTTTGGTAATAAATGTCTGGTGATACAAAAGTGAAATCAATAAGTGAAGGTTTATGAGGTGGACAGTAATGTGTTGGAATTTCAAAGTTCAGGAGGCAACAATTATTTTCCAGAATCTATTCTGGAAAATCATTTGCTTTTTCTGAATTGGAACAGCTTCCTAATGATGTATGTCTGATATTAAAATTTCCTATGAGGATATAAAGAAGGTGAATTCCTTGTATTATGTTATGAAGCCACTCTGAAGAAAATTCGCCTGGAGGAATATAATAAACATTAAAAATAGATATTGTAGTAGTTGCCACAGTGATCTGGACAGCTACCTGCCATCATCTGAGAAATGGATAGGAGAAAATTGTCTTGTTGGAATGGAATTGTTGGAATTACTGCTAAGAGAACACCGCCACCTCATGTACCTTCTTTAACCTGATGAAAAATTATTTTGTTAAATAAAGATATCTTGTCAAATTTTTTAACTAAGTTTCTTATATTTCAATAACAACTGCAGAATTAAAATAATGAAATTTTATGTAGGGAGTTTATTGAGAAGACTACGAGCATTCCATGAAATTAATGAGCACATGAAAAAAGTAACAATTATTATGATTGCAGTTTAACTTCAAAGGACTAATGTACCCAGGATAGTAGTTGGGTACCTACTGTTAGGAAATTTTATTGTTTTAATTTCTAATTTTTGTATTTTCAGTTACTTCCAGTTGATCTCCAGAAGCAAAATTAAAAACATTGTCTACTGGTAAAATTGGTAATGAATTGAATGTCACTATTACTTGGTTTGATGATTGCTTTTGGATTAGACTACTTTTTCGAGTTTTCTTTCTGGTAGGAGAAGACGAGTGACTTCTAGCTTCAAAAATTTTGATTAAAGTTTCCTCACATTTTTCGAAAATAGCATTAAGAATGGCTTCTTTTAGGGTTTCAATAGCTAAGATTTTTTTGTCTACAGACTCTTCAATTTTCGTAAGTATTGAGGTAACTATAACATCTATTTTAGCATGAGTAATTTCTCATTGTTGGTTAGATTTGATAATTGTATCAAAATTGGTTTTAGAGCTTTTAAATTGTCTTCTTGCTTCAATAAAAGATAAATGGTTTATCGTTTCAAGTTTTCAAAATCGAGTTTCTTCTTCACGAGATGGACATGATGGATCATCTGAAGCTGGAGGTCCTTTGCAGTTTACACAATATGAGACTTAAGATGAACAAGGGTCACTATTGTAATGTGAGCCATCTAGTCAGCACAAAGCTGATTTTACTTTACATTTTTTGTTGCATATGTAAATTTCAAACAAATTCCACATTGATGAACTTTATCCACGAAATTTTTATATTCACCAAAAAAACACTTTGATTTGAGAGGGGATTTTATGTCATAGAGTCTTACCAAGATAGCTTCTGGAAGCTCTGAGGATCCCTTTTTATTTAAGCGTAGTATTTGAGATACAATAAGCCCCTTATTTTCTATCTCTAGATTTTCTTGACTTTCGATCACTGATATGAACGGAATAATGAATTTCATAGTGTATTGTTCAATTTGTATTTGGGGAGTTACAGGAACATTTACTACTGTTTCAATTCTACAAATTTCTGTTGCAGTTTTATAGTCATTTGAAATGATAATTAATTTTCCATTTCTCGTATGTCTGACTTCTTCAACACCGTTCTTGTTGGAAACAGCGTTTAATAGTTCAGATTTTAACTGCCGAGGCCTCATGGAAACAGAAGCTTATTCTCCTGTAGGGCCCAAAAACACTGTGAAATTTCAGCTTCTGAAGTTAATTGTATAGCTAGAAGTGCAATCTCATCATAGTCCAATACAGAGTTCGATGTATGTTTCTACATGCGATATTCACAGTTAATAAAGGGTCAATTCACTTTGTAAATCTGTATCATGGTGAATATACCGATCCAGTAAGAACTTGAGATACTAATTTTAAATCAACCTTTATTGGAATTCCCGGATTCCTATAATCTTAAATAAATGAAAATAAATTGCTCTAGTCCTTCTCAAAGCAAATAAATATGTACAGCTAAAATTCTGCAACTTTTTCTGTTGAGAATTCGAAAACTCAACAACACAATCTTGACACTTCTAAATAGAATTATGGTAAAATCCTAGGAGAGCCCACACCCTTGGCGACAAACTGAAAAAAAAGCAACAAGCCAATAAGAAATACACAGGTTTACTATATCTAGTGTTTCAAAGTAAGGTTACCAAGATTGGCACAAGCCACAATTATTGCCAATCCATTTAAAATTAAAGCATAATTGTATTATTTATAGAGTAAGGAAATTAATTAATATTTTGCATTTTATATAATAGAAGAAATTGTATTGTAATTTCTGAATTAATTCTCAAAATATTTTATTCTATTTATCATTCTGTTGTCATATTCAGCTTGTGACAGATAATTCATCAGGAATTCAGTCTTAAAATAAACTCATAAGCACTACAAATATCCATACTTGAGCTGGGAATCGAACCTTTAACCTAATGGACAGACTTGTAAAAACTTAGCTATATACTGAGAAGTACACACAAACACTCATTGTATAAATATAACATGTTAATTATGTATAACAAGCATAAAATTTTCAAAAAAGAGAAAATAATACTGATTTTACATTTACAAGCAATTTCATGCGAGTTGCTGATGACTAGTTATTGGCTGAATCTGATGTGCAATAACTGAGGAAGCAAATTCTCCTATTAAGAAGAGAGTATATAATACAGAAATATCTTTGGATTCCGCGCGCGTTGTATTTCATAGAGTAAAAGCATCAGCTTCTGTTTTTTATTTACAATAACTAATATCTTGGGAGTATAAAAATGAGGCATATTATACCGTATGCAGTTTTGTATAAGAAATAGAAACGAAAGTAAATGTATACACACGCAATAGTACATCTGATCGAATACCTTCATGGATAAAAAGCAAATAGAGTTGTAGTTGTTAAGACCATTAGCTGGGGCTATAATGTGAAACCTTCCTCTTTCCTGTGCAGAGAATTGCGCCTAATTTTGCTCTAATAATCCCGAATCTCCTTTCGCATTAGTCTCCGCAAAGAAATGCCGCGCATATCTTCTGTGAGAATTATTTCTTTCGGCTGGGTAGCAGTTAACAAGCAATCTTTAATAACATTCCATCTTCGCCGGTGCACCCAGTGAAGTCCGCCTGTGCTTCATTATGTCAAATCTCTTTTAATGCGCACAAATAATAAGCCTTAATACCATCTTTGGTGCAATGCCGAGAAGTAACGTTATTTCCTTCGCTGCAATTTAAGTCATCTCAGGTGCTCTAAAAATAAAGAGATACATTCCGGATTTATTTTATATTGTCCGATAATTCATTATTGTTTAATTATAATTTTCTTAATATGTATTTTAGAAAAGAACTAGTCTGTCAAAATTGTATTCCTAATTTTCAATTTTAAATAAATAATGTCTATAAAAAATTTAAATAATTATAAATTCATTTCTACGATTTTTATTTTATTATACAATTATCTCATTAAAACTATTGGCATTATTTATGCTTTTAAATAAAGACTATGTGTGCTTCTAATGGTTTTCAAAAAGTTAAGGTAAAACACAAGATAAAAATTAAAAATTTGAATCGTCGTTGGCATTTAAACTAATTATAAAGTGGATGTTTTTCCTGGTGCTTTTCTTACTTTGCTTTTTATTACATTCTTTTTTTATCATGTTTATATTCAGAAGCAATGTCGCTAAGGATTGGGAAACTTGAAAATTAGTTATTTATATCAACAGGTAATTTAATTTCCAATAGGCAATTTTGAAAACCTTTACAAACGGAAAAAATCAAAATTAAAAAATACTTATTTATGAGTGATAAAAATAATCAATGGATTTTTTCTTATCGCCAGTGACATTCGGCCATTCGATAGTGAACTTCGTCTTGTTTGCTACTGCTCGAAGAATTTGATTTGAAGGCAGGCAACAACAAGTTCGATTGATGACGCCGTCTCAAGATGATGTCATGTAGTAGAAACATTATCAGATGTGATGGATATTTGCAACCAATGAAAATCTTAATAAAGTGGCGTAGTGAGGATCTCAACTGGAATGAAAGAAACAACTACTTTTTATTCTTTATCTTTATTAAATTCTTTATTCGGTTAAAAATCTTTATTCAGTTTCCTTAAAAGTAGACTTTTGACACGCGTAATTGACAGGCTTGTGGCCGATGATCCTTGTAAGGCACTTTAGTGACCACACTTAAATTTCTTTTCTTGTGGACTGCTTGTAGATAGTTGATCCTATTCGCGCCCCTGATGAAAAGAAACCAGGAAAACTCCCAAACACTCACTCCGTCAGATGTGCATGCAAATGTCTGAAGCGCAAACATTGTCTGTCCTGGTTTAACAAAGCTACGAATCCAATCTTTTTTTTAAACTCTTAAAATAATAAAATAAAGAAAAGTATGTTTTTAACTTACGACTTTAAGCACTTTGACGTACAATACAGAGATAGCAAAATCGATTTCATAGAAATTTATCATTTACACAAATAAAATAATTAATAAAATATTTAAAGTTGGCGTAAGTAAGGCATTAGTCTTACGGTTTTAAAGAGATTGTGTGTTAGCAAATATTTCACACACACACCTAGCAGCGCCACAATATAACGCAATTGATTTTGGTTGGTGATAATTCTAGCTTGCACCAATCTTGGTAACCCTACTTTCATTCACTAGATATTGTAAACCAAACCATGTCTAGAATTTCGATCTGGCTTGACACTTTTTCTTCAGTTTGTTGCCAAGGCTGCGCGCTTTCCTAAGATTTTATCTGAACTTCGACAATGTTTTCAGACATTTTAAGATGAACTTCGTCTTGTTTTTCCTGCCGCTTGAAGAATGTGATTTGAAGACCGACAGCAAATTCGTCGACAAGTCGAATTTGCGATGCCGTCCCAATACGATGTCGTAATGAATTATGTGTGACTTAGATGAAACGTTATCTAATATCATGAAAGTATTAAACGAATGTAAATTATAATAAAAAAGGTGTAATCATAATCTCAACAATCGAAAGAAACACTTTTGGGAGAAATTGAGAATATTTTTGAAGTTTAATTTAAATATTTTAAGATCCAATGTCAAACTGGTTATTCGAATTGCTCAGTGGGAACTAGTAGGGTACATCCCCGACATTTTCCGCTTTTTTTCCTCGACAATCAAGTTAAACACTGTCACTTTTTAAAACACCTTGTATATGACGCGAAAATGACGTAAAGTACCAGAAAAAAAACTAAATCTGGCAATAAAAAATCCAAAATAAAAATAATAAAAAAAATTAAATTGGCTAACAAAGGGGAAAAGCGGTAACTCTATATTAATAAACAAAAGACGCCAGATTTGGTGAGAAATCTCTTGGGGAAATGTATCATACTTATACCCCTCGATGTACATTAATGGAAAGCGAGAAGGAGGTAAATTTTGAGCACAAGTAGCTAGACTGTGAATTACAAGCTCTTTGTTGGTTTTTAGGCTTTTATTTCTTAATTTGACATCCAAAGGATGTAGCAGAAGGTGGACATTCACAGTGGAGAAGGCTATAGTGAATCGAATTTGATAGTTCTACGCCAAAATGATTAAAGTAGCAACTGTAAGTTAATTAGATTCCATTGCTGCTAGATTAAAAAGTTTGTCACAGCTTTTACGATGAAAATGCCTTCAAGAATTTAGTCAGATAATTACACGCCACTCACTTATTTTACGGAAAAAGAAAAATCTGTTTGGTACTTTTGAAAATTTGAGGTGTAGAGAACTGTACTCCTTGTGGATAAATAACCTTTTTTCACTTGAAAAAATTAGACTTTCTTGACTTGAAGAAAACATGAATATTTATTTATCATCAAATGTCGACAAAAGCATGAAACCTGTCTTTTTTTTTTTTTACAAATAAACTCAAATTTCGATGTCCTTTCCTCATAGAGTCATGATTGTTCTCATCTTTAAATGTGTTGAATATTGTCATGCCAATACAATATGCGAGATTTTCTATTCACAAGCGGTAACTTTCATACAAATGAAAACCAATAACATGGACAGTAATTTTCAACAATTCAGCATTTAAAGTATTATGGAATGCAATTCGTCAAAGGATCTGCAATTCATCAAGCATATTTGGAACGCTTGAAAAATGTGTCATCACTTGAAATCTTCCTAAATTCTTAGGTGATTATCTCACTCTATTCTAATTTTATTTGCAAGGCTCCCATTTTAGCCATAGACCATACAAAACTGATAAAACAAATCATCGTGTTATGTTATCGGAGTGGTTATAATCTTTATTGGAATGATTGCACTCTTTGTCAGAGCAATCCCATTCTTATTATCTCGGAGTGATCATACTGCTTATACCATTATTTTACTTTATGAAATCAACAAATATTACTTTTCTTTTGTATATTAGGGTCGATTTCTAAAACACCATATTTGATCGATAATTTCTTTTTGAAATTTCAAAAGTTAGCTCTCTATCGTCGACTCAACAATGTGTGAGTTCAATGCCTGACTAGCTAGATCATGGATCTTTGTAGTGATTATAGGTCTCCTTCACACGCACAAATTACTGTAGTTTAAAGTTTTAAAACATACCTGAATGCGGACTCGCATATTCCATTAATTTATTTAAAGTAATTTATTTTTTAGTTTACAATAACTGAATATTATAGAAAAATTAGAAAAATAGGTATTCCATTTTGAACCTACTACATAAATGATTGATCTACAACCAAATTTTAAACTATATATTTTTAAAGCGAATATGTATAAAAAACAATATTAAATACTTAATAAAATGTGTCTGAAAATTAAATTTTTATTGCTTTAAGCCCCTTAATATCCATTTTATCTTCAAAATCAAAATAGTAGGGAAAACATCTAATTTATGATAGTAAATTTGACACTATTTACACTTGTGTACTTATGCTATACAAGATTAACATTTTTTCTTACTAAGGAAAATCTTAATTACATTAGGTTGTTCGGAAAGTAATTTCATTTTTTTTTGGGAGGGGGATGAAGGACAATTTTCATATAGTGAATAAATATTTTATTAAATTATATATTGGCCATTCAGGTCCAACATCTTTCACCATCTTTCTGGTAGTGGCATGACTCCACGTTCATAAAACATTTGGTCTTTGCTGGCAAGAAACTGATCCAAGCTATTTTTGACCACTTCATTTGAAGTAAAGGTTTCACCATCCAAAATAATTTGCAATGACCGGAACGAGTAATAATCTGAAGGTACTAAATCTGGAGAATATGATGGGAGTGGCAGTGTATTCCATTCAAACTGTAAAAGCTTTTGGAGAGTGACCAAACTTGTATGAGGTCCCGCATCATCTCGGTGAAACACTATACCTTTTCTATTCAAGTGCATCCTTCAGTTTACCCACCTGATGACAGTAGTTTTCCAAATTAATTGCTTCAAAATCTGGTAAAAGCTTAAAAAAAAATTATTCCTTTAATATCCCAACAGGCAGCACTCACTTTTTTGATGAATATTGGCTTTTGAAATGCTTTGAGTCGGTTTATTTTTATTGCTCCATAATATGTGGCGTTTGATTATATACAACCCATTTTTCATCCCCAGTAATGTTGTGCTTCAAAACTGGATCATCTTCGTGACGTTTTAGAAGCGAATCGCAGACGTCAACGCAACCAGACAAATTACTCTCCGTGAGAACGTTATATGTCGGGATTCAAGGTTTGGTCTTTCAAGTGGTCATAAATAGTTGAATTCGATACATTTAACCTCTCACCGATCTCATGTGCTGTTATTCCCCGATTTCCAACTAAGGCTTATATCATGTCTTTATCAGCTTCAACCGGCCTTCCGAAAATTGGTGCCTCTTCGACATCAAAACTGCTGCATCGAAAGTTTGCAAACAACACATCTTCTCTATACACATCGGTTAATTTCTTTCTGGCTTCAACAACAGTTTTACTTTTTTTTTATAGCAAAAAAAATAAATTATGACGAAAATGCTGCTGCATATTGCTCTCCATATTTAAAGGGGCACTGACTAAAAACTACTGCGTAGAATTAATTGAACTTTTTCACACACAAGCCTTGATATATCAGTTCTCAAAACGTATCATGATTATGCAGCTTAAGTGTGTGAAGCTGGCTTTGAAAAATACATTTATAAATCCTCTTTCTCACTGTCGGAAAAAAACGAAATGACTTTCCGATAATATTAAGATAAAGGGTGATACAAACATGGTTTAATGAATGAATCAGTTTATTTAAATCAAACTGTTTATACACAGCTGATTTTTAAATGTGAAAATTTCGCTAATACTCTTTAGTTTTGCACAATCGGATGAAACTGAAATAAACATCATATACTATTTAAAAAATAAATGTGACAAAATGTGTACCTAATCAAAATCATTAAAAACAGATTATAATATTTAGAGCCTACTTTTAAGCAATCCAGGAAGAAAAACCGCTAGCTTTTTCCGATATTTTTTCATTTATATACATTAATTGTTTTCGTTTTTATTTTAATAAAATATTTCTTTTCAATTTATTTCAAAATATAATGAATCATCCTGAAATCAAATTACTGAATGGTATTTCAGGAATTACATTACACGAAGATATTATTGTGTTATATGAAGATGTTGAAAAATTAAAAGCAACCTGTTTTGGATACTTATCCTGATTTAATTGAACTGGTTGAGAATGGTCAGAATTCTCATCCCCAATTCAAATGTCTTATATTTGATTACCAAACCAACTGCAGATATTTTTAATGATTCGAAGTCCATTTTAAACCTTAGGTTGAGGTGGAATTAACAACAGAAAATCTGAAACACCAATAAATGTAATTTTAATAAGACAGAAGAGATTGAATTCGTAAAATTATCTCTTGAGGTGTTATGATAATGAGAATGGCCCATTATATACAATAAATAAATATCAGTGTTTTCTGATTCAGTCACTGACACATAGATGACACATATGAGATTTTCCATATATATAGTTCACTTTTGAACATAACACCCATAAAATTTAACTTTACAAGAGAAGTACTACACAGCCGTATTTCGCAATTTAGTTTTTAAAATTAAGTTTCTCTTCTTTTTTCCTGCGCATATTACATACTTATTCAAATCAAATAAGTTGTGTAAAAAACTTTTACTAAACAATATTAAATAAAATCAAAATGATTATATAAATTTGCAAAATGTTTGATAAAATGAAATATTGGTATCAACAGTTATAGCTCTAAGCAAGTAAATGACATTTAAACAGGTTAGGCATGGAATCAGATTACTGTTTTGGGTTTGACGGACTGGGTTGTGGAAACTGGTGTGCTGCTTCATGCCGTACTTTATGAATCATTCCAGTTAGATAGGTTTCAGCGAGCCAATTTCTCAGCAATCCAGATATTTTTAGTTGGTAAGAGATGTAGAAAATGTGCAGACCAGAAGTGCATTCGAATATCAAAGGATACCAAAAAAACAGCAAGAATGCGATACGCAGGACAGTCATCAAAATGTGTTCTTGCATTATCTAGCTGAAAAATAGTTCTTCGCAATCATAGAAAATAGGACCCAGCCACTGATTTAAGCTGTGAGAAATATATCAATCACTGTTAAAATAGCCTTCAATTCGAACTAAAAATGAGCGTATCATGTAATCCAATGGCTGCCTATGCAATGATACCTGGAGTAGAGTCCCCATGAAGATATATCAAACACATGGAACGAGCACTCTCCTTGAGTGCAGCAGCTTGGACTCATCAGAAAAGACCACATTCTGTCAACCTTGTATCCATTTTTGTCGTTGGTGCACCAGAGACACAATGTGTCTTAATATTGCATTATCAAGAAAAATCGATGCAAAAGTACCCATTTTGCTTCAAAGTTCATTACATTGTACTAACAGATATTTATATTGAACGTGCTTTAAGCAAGAGTATTTCCAGACTAATATCTGTACCATCGGTTGCAAGGATTTGCAAGTCCAGCTTCACAACACATGTACTCTCTTTGGTATTAATCCTTAGAGAGCATTGTGTCCCACCTGCAGTTCCTCATGACACTCAGTAACCATTCAATTCCATATTCACATGATTTTGACAATTGCGAGAGGCAATATCTCGGAACGATAATCCACTTTCGCTAGGTTACGATCCTGTATGAATCGAATTCAGACAGTTTATAGTAAGCATTTCTTCTTTTTATTAGGGGCACGTAATATATTATTCTGAGAAATATCCGATGATATAATCAGAATGACAGATCAACTTTATAAATTTTAATCTATGGTATGCTTTAGAGATCGTCTGTTTTACCTGAGCCTTCCATATTGGCCTGAAAAATTAATCATCTCATATTTCAGACTCTTCCTCTGTACATATGATTATGAGATTCTTAAGATCCATTCTTCCTAGTATTGCAATTTTAAAGGCCATCAATGTATATAATTTCAGTTCAATCCAAGATTACATATTTATCTTAATTTCTGGAGAAGAAGCTTTATCAATGCAAAAGCTGAACAGAAGGAAAAGTGACTTAAAAACATTGCATTAGTGTAAGCGTTGACAGGTATTCAACTATGGAAGTCATTGTCATGAACATGATTACACAAAATCTTAACAAATTTCTTGGGACATGTGTGTCATATTAGTTTAAATAAAATAATAAATGAGAAATGATGCAAAGAGCTAAAAAATATCGAAAATGTATTTACATTTACGACTGTATTTAAATTAACTTACTACGAATGTGTCTGTATGCATTACGATGCAAACTTTAAGAATATCTGAAAAACAATGTATTAAAAATTTTACATTTCTTTACAAAAACAATACGACGAGCAGGACTCAGTTGATGTTTTTTAGCATATATGTTTTATTCCGAGAAAATCAAAGATTTTATTTGATTATTTTTATCTATATACATCATTATCAGAAATTACTTAAACTGTAACCTATTTCATGCATCAGAGCTTATTTAAGTAAGTTTTTTTATTAAGGTAATTCCTCCTATCGAGACAAACAAATCTTTGCGTGACACAAGCATTCTCTAAAAGTCCTCGATATCTAAGTCTGAACTAGCTAAGAGCAGCAGACATTTGTTGCTGGCTCAAGATAAACATCTCGCGTTCTAGTTCCTCCGCAATCACTCCGCTATCTCGTTCCTCGCCATGGAGAAGGATAGAAAAAAAAAGATCAATTCCAAAACAAAGGGATAGGAAGAGAGTGAGAACAAAACATTAAACAAAACCTCGGAAGGACAGAGGGGCATCGGCAAAAGTCAGCCCACCGAAATTGCGAGAATTCTTGAAGCCAATGAAACCGCTGATTACGCGAGATGGTTGCAGTTAGAGTGGACTAAAAAAAAAACCCGCTTTCTTTGGAAAAGCACGCATTCTTTCCATACCGAAAGAGGTTCCTCTTTATTTCTCTGCAAAAAGAGAGGGAAGATCTCTGCAGTAAAGAGGAGAACACACGGAGCTTTCCTTCAAGTACATCAACACTGAACACTCGAGGCGTAATTTTAATACTTCCGGGACGAAGAAAAAAATTAGTGTGCGTGAGAACTTGAAGGAAATGTAGCTTTCAATTCGTGCTTCTGGCATTTCTCCAAATTAGTTTTCACCCTATCTGGTTTTATATTCCACCATCAAGATCGTGATTTTTACTTTCACTTTTACAGCCGATAAACTTCAACATTCATCTGGAAATATTTCATAGAGTAATGGTCCCTCGTTTTGACCTGAAATCTATAAGAAAAAGGATACAAAAATGTAACACTCTTCGAATAGGGTATGGAAACAGTTTGAAATTGCAAACAACTCTTGGTAGGGTATAGTCGCAGTTTTATGCGAAAATTTATTGATCCCCCTCACTTAATGATTCGAAAAGATACATTTTCTGTGTACTATATTTTTACAAGCCCCTGAACTGTTCTCAGAGGAGACCTGAACACCACTGGACATTTTTATCATTCTGAGAAACTCAACCGAAAATTTAATTCCTGTAACTGTAAATTCATATTTCTGTAAAATTAATTTAAGAAAAAGTTGCTTTGTTATAATTTTATTAAATTTATTAAGCTACAACATAATGTAGATACAATTGAGGAGCAAACAGTAAGTCTAAGATAATTTATATGAGACATTTCATATGCATTATCTATAGAAAAAAAATAAAAGCTTCGTAAACATTGTTTACATGGCTTCTTTCTGTGGCTCCTTGCATTCATCTATAGTTCAATTCAACTGATGTCCTAATTTTTAAGTTTGATTCTTGCGTGTTTTACCTTCGATACTCGATTGCGTACTTCAACTATCGAAAGATACTTGTCATAAAATATTATAATGACGTTTCATTTTATTCATTAAGAAACAAATCATTGGTAATTTGATAGTTGACATTTAATTTCGAATTGTGTATTGATCCCTTATGTGTAGATTCTATTTAAAATATTTAAATATGTGTATACACATTTCATAAATGTATGTGCTATTAGATTATTACTGTCTATTGAACTAATATATATATATATATATTAGTAGATAACATATGTATCATATATAATATACTACTAGTGAGCAAAACTAAAGCAACAGATGATTTCTTTTTGCTATAACACTTTGAGAAATCATTTGAGGGGCATGAAAGTGAGGAAAGAAAAACACCGTTTTCTACTAAAGAGATAACGAAAGCATAATTGCGCATCCATGAATGAAATTAAACAAGAATCGCTTTATTGAACTCATGGTATCGTTGAATACAATTGTCCAAGAGAAGTATGGAATTTACCTCTTCCTTCAATGAGTGCTCCTCACTCTCACCGTTTGAATTGTGTTCTTCAGGAAAAATGTTCATTCCTCAATCAGTATCGGATTCATTTGTTGGTTTCTTCCCGGAGGTGGCATAAAGAATCCCCCCGTTTTATGGGAATTAAATCAGGAGAATGTGCGGATTAGAGGTGTCTTTCCAGTAGCTGCAGAACCACGGGAGCTCCGTGTGGCCATAAGAGCGAAACATCTGATGGGCAGCTTTCAAAGGCATGCAGCGTTTAACGCATCTTAGCGAAGGCATCTGGTCGCAGTTATTTGTATCCAGTAACTGTGCTCGCTGAGTGATTCATTGCACCCGCAGGACGATCACTGCAGTTGTTGTTATCCTGGAACGGCCACAGCTTTACCTACGATTGGGAAATATTTCCAAGCCCACGAAACGACATTTTTGTTGATTCCACATCCACACCAATCCCACTACGTTCCTCCTCCAGTTTTCCGATCATTCCTCCAAGTGTGGATTCTTCGAGGTGACTTATTTTCTACATTCAGGATGCCTTCTAAAAGTCAATAATATAATTCAAAAGACCCTTTTTAAATTCCCATAAAGGTTTATTTATAATGCATTGCATTAAATTTATCTCATTCTATTATATATGTTCATGTATGTTCAAAAATTCATGCCTATTTCCTATAATTTTTATGCCGTCAAGTATTGATAGTTTGCGGGAGCTTGGTCGACGTGGAAGTTGTTCTTATGATTGAAGACAGTAAGTTCGAATCATGACTTAATAGAAAATGTGTCGTATTTACTAAAGACTACTGTAGTACGTTAAAAGATCTCTTGTGATCAGTTGTCTCAAGCCATTTCCAATTGAGATCAGCAAAGTGAAGTAGCATCATTTGCCACGGGCAGTGATTGGGAGGGTGACTACGTTCACTCTTTCATTGGGTTGCTGGAGCTTCGTGAGTTGGGGCTATGTCCACGTTCATATGTGATGCCCAAAGTCCTTCTGCCAGCATAGTGATAATGTGGAGAGGAGGATGCCTGCTCAAGTGTGACTTCGTCACCTGACAGTGGTTCAAAATGATGAAGCACTTGGTGATGAGCAAGTATCTCAATCCCGTTAACCTAAAGGTACCATCCCGAGCTCGCGTGCACCACTAAGCATGCATGTAGTACGTTAAATTGGTCGTTGTCTCAATATCCTGCTAGTGCAATGATACTTCTGGTGTGGCAGTTCAAATATTGGGGGTTTTCTCCTCCTTCTAAATTACAGACTCCCACCCAGCTGCTTCCATCTAACTGGTAGAGCCCACTTCTGAGTCAATAGAGTACGTCGGTGCACACCAGCCATCATTTTAAATTCCATTAAATACCTCCTCATGGGTCCAGAACCGAATGTATTTCTAAAGTTTAGACTGTTTTTACTTTCTCCGTTCACGAGCATTATTTTTTTATATGTACTTAAAACTGTTCGTGTTTTAAATCGTTTTGTATAGTACTAAAAACTAAATCTTTCTGTGGCTATTACATAGGAGATTCGTTTAAAATTTAACAAATAATTCCAAATGTTTCTTTGATTTTATTTTATTTATTTTTTTTTTTTTTGCTTTTGAAATTGTTATAAGCTTTAAGTTTTATGCTTAAATTTGATTTTAAATATCATTATGAGCTCTTTTGAAATCTTACAACACTATTTTTAAATTTCTTAAAATTGTAAAGTCTCATACTCAGCCCTTTCGATTTCAAGAGCCTCTGATATGGAGGGTGAGTAGGGAGACGGTTGGAAGCAGGCTGAAGAAGCTGCGCTTTTTTTTTTTATTTTTTTTTTTGAGATAGTTGCTGATTTTTGTACGCTACGCAGGCGTTAGAGTTTTAACGAACCCAAATATGACTCTTTTGTAATTTTTTGGTTCTTTGTTAATTAAATGTGTTTGTTTTCAAAATTTGGAGTCATTAGTTTGTTTCATAACAAACTTATGTGCTGTTGGCAGCGGTTTTGGATGTTTTTTATAATGCTTTGCATTCGCATCCCCTGTGGAAATTAATTAAGTGCACTATAATGGTTACGTGCCGAAATGTTGGATTACAGTTAGGCCATTTTGATCAATCTTTCTCTGGTATTATTGAAAATAAATAGTTTGGTATGTTATATAAATTTATAGAATATTTAGTTGCAATCCTATTCACGTGGTTTTTCATGATATATCAATTAATTTTGTTTATAAGTTTGTAAATGGTGTATTCCATCTTACAAAAGCTAGTTTCTGTATTTCGTGTATTCGAATTTACAGTGTAATATTTTTATAAGAAAAGTGTGTGTATCTTATTATAAATGTGTATTTCTCTCTCATAATTTTTTTATGTGGTTGATGTATTTCAATTCATGTAGGAATATGTTAAAATAACTATGTTGTTATAGATTAATGTGTAAAATTGAAAGTACACTTATATACATATTTTTTTTAATGTTTCACTGATATATAAAGTAGATTTTATGAAAGGAATATGATTTAGGAAAGTTTTGATTTCGTGATGTGAAAACGAAAGTATATTATTACAAATAGATTTGAATTTAAAGTAATGTGAGATTTTTATTGATGTGTTTGATTGTTGTGTGTGTGTTTGCAATGTATCTAACTGATTTATTTGATATTTAAATCGCATGTTTTTTTCTCATTGTTAAGGGTTTGAAAAGATATATTCTTAGTTTAAAATATCTTACGTTATTATCATTATTTAATGTAGTGTATTTTGATGTCATGTATGATTAACTAAGTTTATTGATTTGAAATCGAAGCTGATTTCTGGCTTAGATTAGTTAAAGCTTTTATAGTATTGTTGCTATTACATATAAAAATATTGTAGTGTTCTATATTTTCAATTAAAAAATTATGTATAATTTCATTTCATGATTTAATATAGTTGTATCTATATAAGAATATGATTTTATATAATTTATACATTTAATTTACATTTTTGATTACTGATTCAATTTATCTGAGTATCAAACATTAGCTTAGTAATAAAAAAACTTTAAATCGACATTAGAAACTTTAATATTAAATTTGTTCTTCTTTTCAAAATAATTGATTTTCCATTTATACACTATTTGTTGTATTACAATATAGTTTGTTTTTATTTAATTTTTTTAAATGTTATTGATATGTTTTATATTAGTAGTGTGTGGTAAATAATTTCAATAGTTATTCACGAAAGTTTGCATATAGGTGGGTGTAGTCTGTTGCTTTTCTCTCATTATTGCATCTCTTCTGAGATAAAGCGTTTAGTAAATAAAATGCCTTTTTTTAGCACGGGGAAAAAAGGGAGATTTAGTAGAAATAGCTGAAGAGTTAGGGTAAACAGTTCCAGATTCTTTTAAAATCCCAGATATTAAAAAATTAATTTTAGCTAATAAAAACTTTAAATAGGAAGAAATAAAATGTATATTAGATAGGTTAATTGGGGAAAGAGTTAAAAGGGAATAAGAAGAAAAAGAGTAAAGAATTAGGAGAGAAGAACTAGAAAAAGAGGAAAGAATTAGGCAAGAGGAACTAGAAAAAGAGGAAAGAATTAGGCAAGAGGAACTAGAAAAAGAGGAAAGAATTAGGCAAGAGGAACTAGAAAAAGAGGAAAGAATTAGGCAAGAGGAACTAGAAAAAGAGGAAAGAATTAGACGTGAAGAAAGAGAACATATTTTGGAAATGAAACGTCTGGAAATCTCTTCAAATGTTGCAATTTTGAACAGAGAATCAGTTACAATTAGGACTGAACAAGCTCAAAAAATCCAATTAATGCTAATAACACCAAAATTTGATGAAAAGAAAGATGAGATGAGTTTATACTTAATAAATTTTGAGCGTAGAACAGAAATGGCTCATATTCCAAAAAACGAATGGGTAGTTTATCTTGTAAGTGTTTTACCTTCAGAAATATATAACATGTTAACTACAGAACCTCCAGAAAGAGCTGATGATTACGATTATGTGAAGGAACAACTTTAACGATTCAAGTTAAATAGCGAAAAATTAAGACAATTGTTTATTAAACACCAGAAAACGTCAGAAAAATCATGGATAAATTATGCACAAGAATCGAATAGTTACGGAATTAGAAATAACAACGTTTGAACAGCTTAAAGAACTTACATTTAATGAGTTGATGGCTCTTTACACTAGTATAGGCTAAGAACACCTCGTGATGAAACTTTAGTATCCTTACCTATTGCCGAGGTTGAAATAAATTATGAATTAGGTCACATTTTGACAAAGGCAGCAGTTCTTCGAGATTCTTTGGATCAAGGAAGATATTTACTTCGAAACAAAACAGCCGCTTTATTTGAGGAAACTAAAAGGCATGAAAAGGTGAAAATACATATGATAAATGCTATAGAAACTCGAGCTCAATAAAGACGCAAGGAAAATAGCACAAATAAAGAGATTATTGATTCTGAAATAGAATCCTCTAGGTCTTGCCTCAAAACTAAACAAAATGAAGAGTTAAAGCAAAATGCAATTTTGCCACCATTAGAAACCGAAGTTGAAGGGATGGATTTGATAAAGACATCTCCAGAAGAGTTTGCTCGGGAACAAAAAAGGTGCGAAGATTTGAAACCTCTTTTTCAGCAAGCTAAACGACAATCTTCAAAAGATAATAAATATATTACAATAAATCACACACACACACACAAATGTTTTATAATAAAATGGACTATGATGGAACCGTAACAAGATTATTAGTTGTGCCCAAGAAGTTTCGCAACCAGCTAAAAAAGAATCTGCCATAAGGTAACTGTAGCTCATTTAGATATAACTAAAACACAGATATGTTGTGCAAAACTTTCTACTGGCCTAACTGCTTTAAAGAAATAGAAAATTTTGTTAAATCTTGTATCAAATGTCAACGAGTAGGAAAGCCTCTAAGACAAAGGCTCCTATGAAACTGGTTCCAATAATTCCGGAAATATTTACAAGAATTAACGTTGATGCATGTGGTCCTTTACCTATAACTTTCTGTGGTAACCGGTATATTATAACAGCTATTTGCATGTCATCCAAGTATCCATATGGAGATCCCAATACCAGATATACGTTCTACTACTGTGATTGATACTTTTCTTCAGATATTTAGCCGCATGGGTTTTCCTAGGCAGTTGCAAAGTGATCAAGAAACACCTTTCATGAGTGTCCTAACATCAGAATTTTTAGAAAACTTTGATATTAAAGTAGTTCATAGTTCTGTTCATCCCCAAAGCAATCCAAATTGCATAGAACTTGAGAAAGAATAGTGAAAGTCCGTTGTTTAGAAAAGGGTACAGATTTTACCTCAGGCACTTTTTGCACTTAGAACTTGCATTCATGATATCACTGGATATTCTCCTGCAGAATTAGTCCATGGTCGGAACTTAAGAACACCCATAACACTATTATATGAAAATCTAACTAGTAAAACCATTGAAAAAGATAGTGTAATTGCTTACGTTTTTAATCTTTTAAATAGAATGGAAAGATGCCAAGAATTAGCTGTGCAAAATATGACAGATGCTAAAGAAAAACAGAAAATCTGGTATGACCGTAAGGCTACGAAAAGAGAATTTAAAGAAAATGATCTTGTACTAGTTGTTGCACCTTCTAGATCAAACAAATTTTCTGTTCATTGGATAGGTCCAGGAAAGGTAGCAAAACGACTATCGGAAACAAATTATATAATACAATTTCCCGATAAAGAAAAATTACATGTAAACCATGTAAGTATGTTAAAACCTTATTTTCAGCGTCCAGAAGATGTTAATTTAATTTTTACCTCTAATTCTGATAATGAAGATATCCCAAATTTTGAAATTAATTCATCTACCCTTTTAGAGACTTTTCCTGAAAGCTGTTTTAATGAAAAATTAGAGGATGAGTAGAAGAAGCAATTGAGTAGACTTTTGATTCAATTTATTGATATATTTTCAAATGAACCGGGTTGTATATAGCTAAACCATATCGAATGTCCCCACTACAGACAGAAATTCTGAAATACGTTGACAAGATGTTGAAGTTGAAGGTGGTGGAACCAGGTGAATCCGATTACACATCACCTTTAATATTAGTTGAAGCTCTTGGAAAAGAACCTCGTCCGTGCATTGATTATTGTAGGTTAAATGAGGTTACCAGAACGCAATATTATCCATTGTCAAATATTGAAGAGCGCGTTGAATCCGTTTCGAAAGCGAATTTCATATCTTTATTAGACTTAACACGAGGTTATTGGCAAATACCTTTAAGTCCGAAGGCTCAAAAATATGCTGCATTTACGACGACATTTAATGTTTATAAACCTTTAAGACTGGTGTTCGGTTTGAAGAATGCCCCTTACTATTTCAGTAAGTTAATGGCTGAGTTATTAAGAAATTGCGAACATTTTGCTGTACCTTATTTAGATGACATAGCTATATATTCACTTACTTGGCCTGATCACATCCAACATCTTAAATGTGTTTTGGAGAAGATTCGATTTGCGAAATTGACTATAAAACCCTTAAAGTGCAAATTCGCATAACTTCGTGTTAAATACTTGGGACACTTTGTGGGACAAGATCGAAGAACACCAGGCGATATTAAAGGGAACGCCATTACCGATTTCTAACATTCCTCAAGCAAAACCGAAGTACGTGCTTTCCTAGGTCTTGTTGGATACTATCGCAAGTATATACCAGAATTTTTGGTAGTTGCTGCGCCTTTAACCGACCTGCTAAAAGGGAAGTCCAAGAGGGGAACTATAATATGAAATAATAACTGCGAAAAGGCATTCGTAGAATTAAAGGACACTTTAATAAAGAAGCCTGTACTTTACAGTCCAGACTTTCAAAAACCATTTATTATTCAATGTGATGCCTCAAACTTAGGAATAGGTGTAGTTTTATCTCAGAGAGATCAAAATGAAAATGAACACCCTATCCTGTTTCTGAGTAAAAAATGTTCAAAGTTTGAAAAACATTATAGCACTATAGAAATGGAATGTGCAGCAATAATTTTTCCTGTTACTAAATTAAAATATTATTTAGATGGTCAGAATAAATTTGTTGTCGAAACTGATCACAACTCTTTAGTTTGGTTAAAACATAATACAGGATCTAATCCCAGTCTTTTAAGGTGGGCTTTGGTACTTCAAAGCTTAAATTTTGATATTCACAGAAAGGGCAAATTACATCAGAATTCCGAGAGTCTCAGTAGAATGCTGAATAACCAAACGTATTTCTTTTATTTCTAAAATATTAAAATGTTTTCTTTTAATACAAATTTCAATTATTGTTTCATGCGTACATAATTTCTTGAAAAAGAAAATTATAATACTTTTTATAATAATGATGTGTATCTATTTGTAAATTTAGCTAATGTTGCAAATTCTGTTGTGTTACATAATTATTTTGTGCTCTTTTGATATTTATTTTTATTTTATATTTAATATTATATAATTCCATATAATTTTGTGTATCAGCCAGAGTCCGATTGATCAGGGCTATCTGTAATACTAAATTTTGCTCTTTGTTGTTTGTGTTTTTTTTTTATTGCAGGTTGATTTCCGTAGAATGAAAAAGAAAAAAAATCCTCCGGGGAAGAAAGGAATAATTTAGTCTGTTATGTCTCATACTCAGCCCTTTCGATTTCAAGACCCTTTGATGGGGAGGGTGAGTGGGGAGACGGTTGGTGCGAGGAGCAGGCTAAAGAAGCTGTTTTTTTTTTTTTTTTTTTTTATTTTTTTTTTTTTTTGAGATAAATACTGTTTTTTGTACGCTAAGTAGGCGCTAGAGTTGTAGCGAACCCAAATATGATTCCTTTGTAATTTTTTGTTTCTTTGTTAATTAAATGTGTTTGTTTTCAAAATTTGGTGTAATTCGTTTGTTTTGTAACAATATTATTTATTAACCTTTTTTTTTAAACGTTTCCTCTTTATAATGATACATTTTTTCACATTTAAATGTGAAAGACTATCAAACGTAAGCATTTTCCAGGTGATTTCCCCTTGAGGTTTTCAGCTTCCCTTACATTGATTGCCCGAGAGTCGTATGTCACCGAAATCCCTCGCTTAGTTCCAGTTGAATCTCTTCCCTTTTGTCACAGTCTTGCAACTTCTCTTACGAAAAAGCAAGAAGTACAGAGGGTAAAGTACAAGAAGTACGATAAAGAAAGAAAAAGGGAAGAAACCGTGGAGGGGAAGGTGCGTCGAGAGAGAGATACATTTTTCCTTGCTCACTTTCTTGTTCTTGTGGGGTGAGGGACTTGCAGCCAGGGAGTGCTTTGACAAAATGGTCATCCATCAAGCAGGTGTCAGAGATATGCCGCCACTGCTGAGGTTTCCTCTGACTCATAGCCAGAGAGCTTCTTTTCGCCACCGACGGAGCTGACATCCTTGTTAAGGACACCTAAGCCTCAGGAAAAAAAAAAAAAAAAAAAAAAAAGCAAGGGGTCGGAGGGAGGATTACCTGTCATCCCTTCATAGCACTCCTAATGGCCCTGATGATGTATATTTCGACTAATACTTTTAGTGTGAAAATATATTTACGGGGAATTACGTACGTAAGCGCACTCGTTTGTCAAACCTGGGAGTTCTGCTGGGTGTTAAGCCTATGTTTGTAGGATTGTAATTGTTGACAGCTAGGAAAAGAGAAATACCAAGAAAGTTTTCCGGCTTCATTTCTGGGGGAAAAGGAATGAAAATGTTATGAGCCTTTATGCTTCTAAATAGTCTTTCAATTGTTTTGATTTTTCTTTCAGAAATTTATGCCAATTCTTGAAAAGTCTGAACACATATCATTGTTATCAATTCTTAAATAATTAATTCATATGTATTTAGTTCGAACAATTTTTTTGAATTTTGAAGTAAAATAGCAAAGAATTCATCTAAAAAGCGACAAAAATATTTAGGTAAATTTTGAATTTTCAACATTTGGCTCAGATTTTAAATTTATTCTGTGTATATTCCTGTACCATGTGTTTATAAAATACATGTTAAATATACATTCCTATACCAGGTATTTAAAATACACATTAAATATACATTCCTATACCCTGTATTTAAAGTACACACATTAAATATACATTCCTATATCCTGTGTGTGTGTGTGTGTGTGTATTTAAAATACACATTAAATATATAAGAGTGTAAAGATTTAAAATTATTGGCGATATTAAAATAAAAAGGAAATTAAAAAATGTCATTTTTTTCGAAATTAATTTAATTTTTGAAACAAATTTTACTCTTGCTTAATACTACTATCAAGGATTGGTTTCTTTTTACAAATAATTAAAATCGTATTCTGTAATGTTTACAAATTTAGTTTGTTGTTGTTTAATCGTTTCGGAATAATTAATATATGAAGCTATTAATTTTTCTTTTCAAAAACAATCCTTATCTCTTAGGGAAAAAATGGGTTACCGAAATATTTTTGGAACTGACTTTCAATAAAATCTGTGAATTCTGAACTTGAAACAACTTTTTTTTAAATCACCATTATTTGCATTAAGAAAAAAATCATCGCCTTAAAGTATTTAAAAAGCAACTCCCCAAACTCTTAAAATCTTTCTGATTTTAATTATTATGGTAGAAATGACTTCTATAAAATAGGTATATTGCAAAAGGATTCAGAAGAGAGAAATGCCTTAAATTATATTGCTAGGCACGCATTAATTTTCTCGGAATTAATGAGGAATTCGGACTATTAGTGGCAGAATAAGTTAAAAATATTTGCTGAAATAGCATTAAGAAGCTTATGGTCATTATTAACAATGATAATATCTTTTATACTATTGTAAAAGTGATTAATAATTCAAAAATTCTGGCATAAAAAAGAGTGTTTAAAGGAGTTTTTGAGGTACAAGCGTTCATTTTTAACGGTAATAATTATATAAATATTCCCCCTACCTTTTTTTATAATAAAAAGAAAAGAATTCCACACATATTATAAAGTGAAAATAAAACTAAAGGTGTAAATTAATAAATTATAAACTATGCTTGTTTTGGCTTTACAAATACAAACTTATGGTTTTACTTTTTAATTCTATGTATACAACATGCCTCAAATAAAATTTGTGATTAAATAATTAACTACAGAATTTTCAGGTGTTAAACTTGTCGAGTAAACCTTCTTGACTATGCAAAACACAAGTTTTAGGCTAATCCAAATACTTTCAAATGAATGTGAGGAAATTTAACTTGTATAACTTCTGCTTTTTGAGGTTTTTATCAAAACAGAACTTAGTTAATATTTTCTACATGCGTAAAATCTATTAAAGCCATAAAAACAAAAAATATATGTATTGATTATTATACTATTTTCTGTAATCAAATACAAAAATTTCGAAATTTTAGATTTTAATCTTTTAGTAAATTATACTGTTCCATATAATATACTAAACTAGTTTTTCGAAATTTTTATAGGAATTATGTTTATTTCTTGAAAGGGACTTTATTTTGTAAGACTTTCTCACATTCATTCATCTTTTCGTCAACTTTTGGAAAGGTAACGGGAAAAATTTTTAATGTATGCCATAAAAATAAATGATTCTACCAAAAATGTAACAGTTATAACTTTCGATTTTATTCATATTGCTTAGATACTTTGTAAAAATATTTCTTTCCTTCCTTCAACAGTTCAATAAAGCGTCTTCACAGAAAATTTTTTTTCCAACTAATTACGAAAATGAACTGTGCTGATAAATGAAATTTAATACAAATGAACAATTTTTTTTGTTTTTGTTTGTTGTTTATTTAGATATTATTTTTCTAAAAGCAAAATGAACAATGAGTAACAGAATCTGACCAAATACCTTCTATCTTTTGTTTTCAGATATTATAAATAAATTATAGGTTATTCACAATCGACTAAAAATTAAGGTTGCAAATGTGAAAAATAAGATATTTCGACAGTAAATAAATAAAATTCAATGCCTCAAAACTTGGAAATATGAATATATTAAATTATAAAGTAGAGAAAAAGTTTCACAAGAATTTTATTCAGATTGATATGTAACTGAGCACAATATTGGTAAGAATACGATCTATTGCATGGTACATGGTATTTTAATATTATTTATTGTTTTGCCTTTGTTGTAGTCTTGGTCGTTTTGACTAATAAAAGACGTGCTTTCTTGTACTGCTATGCAAACAACATAGAAAACTTTCAAAAACATTATAACCTCATTAACAATATATTAATGATGATCTATTATGGCAGTAATTCCTGTTCTTCCTTCAAATAAATTTAACACCTGGAAAGTTCTGAGATGAAGTTTTCAACATGCATGCCCCTTACTAGAATAACCCACAAGTGATATCGATGTGTTTCGTTCCTGGAGACTTGACTTGCCACTCCATGAGATGAATGCACTTTTCTTCCAGGTAGTCTTCAATAAATGCAGGTCTGCCTGTTCGGGCATTATGGTTCATAAAAATGAATTTGTCTCCCGCAACTCCTCGGAAAATTCACTTTTAGAATTCAAGATTCCCTATAACCTTTTGTCAGATAAGATATGGAATACTTTCCTATATTTAGACATGAGTTGGGCCAGGAATGTCTCAGGAGGGAAATATTCGTGACTCGGAAATAGGTACAAAGTTGAAGATCTGCGTCGTGACTTTTATTTAGAGGACGTTGCAATCGTTACCTTTTCAATGTGATCCAGCTGCTTTTAGTACTGATTTTCAGTGAAGTCGGATCTCTGATGATGTGATGAGTAGCTATTCGAATAGTGGTGTATCCTTGTCCATTGTTAGGTTTCTATAACGTCTCCCTTATTGCCAACCCAAGAGTTTTCCGGAGTCAGATGACATATACCCTGTCAAGGAGATTGCTTTCTCAGATGGTATCCCGTAACTAACTGATACCAGAATAAAATCACGAGAAGTGGTTCGCAATATCATTGAAATGGCAGAAAATAAGAAGGGTCATTAAGTGCTTCACGGAAAATGCGATTCATTTATAGAATCACCTTTTGTATGACCCCTTAATAAGTTTTTAATGATTCCCAGAGAAACCCTTTTCTAACTATTTCATGCGGTTGGGAATCACTTGTTTGATCGGAAGTAGGTATTCCAGAAATTACATACGAGGAATGTTCAAGAAGTTTCTGGATTGCCTGATGACGGAAGGGCAGAAGGATATTTAAAGAGAGGAGCCACCAGAGACTGAGAGTTCAGCCTGCGGTTTCCGCCTGAGCTGCTGAATCCCGAGAACCTCTGGCCTGAGTTCCGGACCCGAGGAAGAGCTCCGTCTGTAAAGAAAGGCTCCGAGAAACCGCTCCTGGTGCCTCGCCAGATATCCAGTGGATGAAACGAACTTTCCTAGAACGGTAAAACTCAGCTCCTCTGAACCCCGCAAGTGGATCGAAGATTCTTACGAACAACCTGCATCGACCTTGTAGGCAGTCATCGATTCATAGTTCATTTTAATGATCACCAGAATAATTTACAAATTATAAACAAAAATTTAATCAAGATCTTGCAATGAAGTGAGCCTGATTCATTTATTTTCCCAGCTTACCAATTGCCTCAGCCATACCAGGTACCGATTTCTCAAGGAAGCGTGGCTCTTATGATCTTCTAATTATACTTGTCTATTCACTCATGTTAATCATACTCAATGTTTGATACCACTGTGAGCGTTTTCACGTACCTAGCGCAGATTTGAGCTCTATCTAATTATCTGAAATTATTGCGAAATGAGCGATTTCCATTTATGCATTGCGAAGAAAAGTCTAATACTTTCTGCAAACAGGAACGATACTTATAACTTTCGTTTTTCTACTGCGTATGAACCCAGTACTTTCCCTAAGAGTAAGCCGTTTTACGTGATTTAAAACCATTCGCTTAACTTTTAAATTGCTTTCTAAATAAATTTGGTTTATTTTTAAAAGTACAAGTAGTCTTTTTTATTTTCTAATACAAATAAATTAGCTAGTAATATATTTTATTGAAATAAGTTTTTATTGATAAAGTGATAATTAAAATGTTTAATAGCTCATTATTTTTAAAACCAATATTCATCAAAAAAGATATTTGTTTGGTATAATTTAAAGAGAATTTTTTTTTTTTTAGCTTTCTCTAAAAATATCAAAATCAATGATGAAACATATTGACATCAAGTGGAGTAATTGATTGATTCACTCAAACATAAATAGTTGAAAACTTATGAAAATATATAGTTCCGATGAATATAAAAATATAGTTCTTATGAAAATATATATTTCGCGATTTTATTTAAGTTTGGAAACTCGCCAAAATTTTCTACAGCATTGGTACACTTCTCTGCCACTCTCATCGTATGCTCCAGATGTGAGAGGTTATCAATTGTTCCAGCAGAATCCTAACTTCAAGCAAAGACCTTGAAATTGAATCGAGTCACTTTTTACCAATAAAAGAGCGTGAATCGTGCTATTAATCGAACTATGGTTATAGATATGGAACCGAAGTATAGTGAATATATACTAAAATTAACAGCAGTGACATGATAACCCAAATAGGGACCAAGGAATACAGTGTCCATATCTGTTTTCATGACCGAGGCCCTGGTGCACGGGTTAAATATTCAGGCCAACGCAAAGTCCCAGTGTTTAGTTCCCAAGCATGCTTAAAAACAGTGACATGACAGCCCAACGCTAAGCCCCTAATATTTAGCACCTAAACATGCTTAATGCTCAGTTTTGTAGACCCATTGAAGGGGTGAGGTGCTGAGTTGACCTTTCCCAGCCAGGGATCGAATCTCTGATTTGTGCTTTGGGAATGCGAAGCGCTGCCACTATATCCCTGGGGTTCGGTGATTATATAACATTGAAATATTTATGTTCTAAAATTAAATCGGTTTTTACTCTTAACCCCCTCCCCTGAAAAAAAAACTTATTTTCGGAAGAACTCAACATTGTCTGCCTAGGGGTGAAAACTAAGAGAACTTTATCTTCATTTTTCTTTAAAGTAATTTGAGTGCATCTTCTTTTTGAAAGAACAGCCAATCCTTTTGTAAATATAAGTGTTCCGGCAGACAATTCGATGCTTCGCTCTGTTAAAAACTAAATACAGTAATCCCTATATGACACGGTATATCAGCTCCACGTTACAGGAAAACGCGTTGTGCGAGCATCCCCGTAAAACGCGCTCATATCACCTCGTTTAACGCATTCTATTCAAATGATTCGCGTTTAACTCTTTTCTTTAAAGGAGCTTAAAGTGAAAATTAAGGAAATCTTATGAACGAAATATATATGTGCATTTTATTAAAATCAAAGTGAGAACATTTTAAATAAAAAAAAACTTATACACACGTCATTAAAAAAAAAAAAAAAAAAAAAAACAGTTCCTTTCAAATAAATAATTCTAAAACGCAAATTCATTTCATTTAGTACGAACACAATTGTCTCGATGCGCAATTGTATATGAAATGAATTGTGAAACTGTAAAAATCATTATACAATTCGCAGTACAGAAATATAACGCCAGGAATGAATACGGGGCATGAAAACGCGTCATGAGAGTACCGTGTTACAGGGGGGATTACTGTAATTCGGATTGAATATAGCGTTATTATTAATCAATGCATATTAAAATGTAATACAATGATTATTTACTGTCTTATGTGGTTTTTTGCGATTAATAAAAAATTAAGTTTTGTTATTTAGTATAGTAAAATTAGTTTAATACATGACTTTTAAGTAAATTTAAGCAGTTACAAGATTTTTTTTTTTTTTTTTTTTTTTTTTTAATATTCAATATACTATAAAGATAAGTTTTATCAGGAAATAACATGATGGTACATTGGATACACTTTTCCAGCAAAAAGTTGAAAAATAGTAAAAATTTTAAAGTGTAACTATTTTCATCACGACATTTTTATACTTAAGATCATGACTAACTGGTAAAATGATTGCACTGATTGGTACTTCGGCGATGCGAGACTGTATCATGTGCTACAAGTTGTAGACTTGATCTGAACTAAGAACTGGGAGGCAAATGTGAACAAAACATTATGTTCTAATTAAAGCAAAAATGTTTTTATTCATTTTACTTATTCGAAGCACATTTAAGCCATATCCTGTATTCAATTTATTTTTAGCTGAACAAAACGCTAAAACATTAGATACACTTTTCCAGCAAAAAGTTGAAAAATAGTAAAAATTTTAAAGTGTAACTATTTTCATCACGACATTTTTATACTTAAGATCATGACTAACTGGTAAAATGATTGCACTGATTGGTACTTCGGCGATGCGAGACTGTATCATGTGCTACAAGTTGTTGACTTGATCTGAACTAAGAACTGGGAGGCAAATGTGAACAAAACATTATGTTCTAATTAAAGCAAAAATGTTTTTATTCATTTTACTTATTCGAAGCACATTTAAGCCATATCCTGTATTCAATTTATTTTTAGCTGAACAAAACGCTAAAACATTAGATACACTTTTCCAGCAAAAAGTTGAAAAATAGTAAAAATTTTAAAGTGTAACTATTTTCATTAAAACGTTTTTATCCTTGAGATCATGACTAACAGATTTGTTAGTCATGATCTCAAGGATAAAAACGGTACGATGTTACACTTTAATATTCCTCTGACAAGCTGTATTTAAGTTAATTTCCCGCTTAATTTTGAATAGCTCTGCTTAATTTAAAATTTTTTGTTAGTAAGAAAGTTATTAAATCAAAAATTTTATGTGAATTCGTTATACTATTATTCCCACTAAACGGTCAATATTACTTTGGCTGTAGGGGTCAACAGTACACCATATTGCTCGGAGATCTGAGTTAACTGTGAATTGTTTCTTTTCCATCCATTCTGATTCTTCTCAGTTAATACGCCACTTTGATGGGAAAACTGTGTGCTTCAAGAGTTTATCTTTCATTAACCGAATTTAGATCTGATTGCTTTAGGAACTTGTTTTACAAAATATCACAAGAAATATATTATAACACCGAACTTTAAAATATTCTTACTAATATTATTAACAGCTTCTATTCTTATTTTTCTCATTAAATTCGTTATTTGTTCTCATATTCCTATTTAGGTGAGTACACCCATAATATAAATATGAGAATAAAGTGAGATATTATAAAATTCATTAATTTTATAATTTCCCACCTGTATCAGAAGGAAAAAAAAATTATGCCTTCATGAATCTTCTTGTTTATATTGAATAGTACATAAAGACCTAAGTTGATGATGCTAATTCGTCTTAACACAAATTATATATACATTCATATGTATTTCTGTATCAGACTTGAATAATACGTATTCTTATATAGAAAAAAAATATATATTTGCAAGCCTAATAAAAAACAGCATAAATATTAAACGTAAAATTTCAATCTTAATATTAAAAACACAGCTTCTTACGAAATTAGGTACGTGATTTACAAATTGTAGTTTCAAATATTAGAAGTGTAAATAATTCGTTTACAACACACAAACACACACACATATATACAAGGTGGTTATAATTAAACTTCCCCTATAAACAGCATCCCACAGAGCAAACGGATGAATGGAATGCAACGAAATTTTGTATATGGGCTATACACGAGATGCGCTCAAGGAATTTCGAAAAAAAAGTTTTTAGTTCCAAAATGTTCACCAGAGGGCGCTTTTTTCAGAAAAACATGAAATTTAACTCAGTAAATGGCCAAAACAGAATGCAGAAACAATATTAACAAACCAGAACAAGAATTATGAGTAATAAAATGCAAAATCGGGAAAATCCGTCAGTTGTAGGAGAAAAATGCCGAGATTTGCATGCTTGGGAAGAAGAGGAAGCTTTATGCAGAAAAGGTTTGGGTATAAAACGTTTGCAGACATTGGCAAGTTTAAGTCGATGTTTCCGGCTGTATTTATGGTGGTCTCTTTAGTGGAACGTGCTTTATTGGTGAAGCTGGTTTACGAAAACAAGGGGAATGCTTCTGCTGCAGTTCGTGAATTTCGTTGTAGAAAAAGCCTATGGCGTGGACCAATGTCAACTAAAGGTACCCGGGCCATGATTAAGAGATTTGAAGAGACGGGGAAATTAGGAGTTTAACCTGGAAGAGGCCGCAAACGTGTCACATCGGTACTTGCTGATGCCGTAAAGACAGCTGTTGACGCACAGTCACAGACATCAGAGTTTGGGGGCAGTAGCGCACGTGCAGTTTCTAGACAGACTGGCTATGCTTACAGCACCGTCCGAAAAGTGCTCAGAAATATAATGCACTATTTCCCATACAAGATCCGCCCTACCCAAGAGCTACTTGATAGGGACAAAGCACAACGTCACTCATTTGCACTCAATTTCCTCAACAGAATGACTGTTGAACTGTCATGGCCTTGGAATATTCTGTGGAGAGACGAGGCTCATTTCTACCTCAACGGGACTGTCAACACACAGAATTGCCGCATTTGGGCTAAGGAACATCCTCGGATGCACACTGAAAGTCCCCTGCATTTTCCAAAGGTGACTGTCTGGTGTGGATTTACGGCAACTTTCATCCTTGGGCCATTCTTCTTTGAGGAAATCACTGAACGTGGGCCTGTCACATGTTCCGTTACGGGCCTTCAGTACCATGTCATGCTGCAGACGTTTGTTGTGCCGCAACTACAGCAAAGACGAGTCCTTTCATCGACCATTTTCATGCAGGATGGTGCACCCCCACATATCCATGAGTCCGTGAAGGCGCTATTGCTCCAACACTTCACCGAGGAGCGTGTTATTAGTCGCTCCTTTCGTTATCCATGGCCACCACGTTCGCCGGATCTAACTCCGTGCGATTTCTGGTTATGGGGTTATTTAAAAAGTCGGGTGTATTGTGGAGGTGTTACGACGTTGAGTGACTTAAAGAACTCCATAACGCTTCATGTGCGAAGCCTCACAATTGATCAGCTACGATCTGCTGTTGAACACACTGTGCATCGACTTGAAATTTTGCAGGTGAATGAGGGTGGTCACGTGGAGCAACTTTCCCTACATCATCCTGGACACGATTAACAACTGCTCCGCTTGTGAAATTTCGTCATAATGTGTTCTTGTTTCGGCAAACTGAACTGTTTTTTGTTTCCCATACAGCGTACTGTTCTTTTTTCCTTACCTTTACTTAATGTGGTTCGATGACAGGGTGATCAGACATATTAATAAATGTTAATTGTTTCTGTATTCCGTTTTGATCGTTTATTGAGTCACATTTCATGCTTTTCCAAAAAAGCGCCCTCTGGTGGACATTTTGGAACTAAAAAATTTTTTTGAAATTCCGAGAGCGCATTTCGTGTAAAGCCCATATACAAAATTTCGTTGCATTCCGTTCATCCGTTTGCTCTGTGGGATGCTGTTTATAGGGGACGTTTAATTATAACCACCTTGTATATATACATGCGTTATGGCAATAAGACAAATTATTACTGGCAACTTATGTATTTCAATACTTTTCGATCAAAAAAAATATTATTCCTAAACACACACACATACACACATATATATATAAATTATTTTTTATACATGCGTCTACATTTACTTGCTTATATTCGGTATTTTAATTTTTCAAATTTTCTAATGGTTGCAAAAAACTTTACTATAACCTTTTTTATATCAAAATATACTGTATTGAATTTTGCCTGAAATATTTGTTACGCAAAATAGGCTGTAAGATTATTTAATATAGGATTTATATGTGTTGATGGATTGATAATTCATTAAAGAAGATTGAACTGAAATATAGCTGGAGAGCTAGAAATATTATAGGAAATATATCTGACGGTCGCTTTATATATAATTCATTGTAAGTAATTAATTTTCTTGCATTAAAATTTAGTGTTGTCAATAAAATCTATCAGTTACATTTGATCATATTTAGTCATTATTAAATATAATCCTTTTATCAACGATGAATATTTATAGCATTGCTTTCAGACAAAAAGTACATGAAAATGTATTGTTCTTATTCTAAAAAAAAAAAAAAAAAAAAGCGTACTTTTACTGTGATGTTATTAGTTATGATGAGTTTAATAACGATGTAAATTTAATACTGCTTCTATTGTTACATCCTATAATAAAGATAGTTTTTAAAATTAAATAATTTCAGAATAAGTTTTCATAAAAAATGTTGCGTAATTTTTAACCCTTTCGTTATCACCTTAATTTGCTTTTAATTAAGATTTTGTAGAATTGCATTAGTTATAATTGTTTTACTCAAACATAATATTTTCAAATATATTAAAATTTTTGCATTCTCTATTTGTGCTATATTTAACAGTAGTAGTTAAAATAGCAAATGAATAAACTTTTCAGTACTTTTCAAAATAAAATATATGAACATTTTTTAAATTTAATTTGAAATCTTTCAGTTAAATATGAAATACAAGTTTTTCTATAATAGCAAGGTTCAATGCCCTTTTACGCACCTGTAATCGAAAGAATTGAGCAAAGTGTTCTCCGGTTATCTTTACAGTTAGTCTTGAAATTGGCGAGTACTCTTTCATTTGGCGAGTAAAGAGACTCAGAACAGCGTTGTCTTCCTAAGTAAAATATGTCACGTGGTTCCAGTTTGCAGCCACTTACTTGTACAGTAAATTTCTTAAATATTTTAAGAAACGAATATATTTTTTTCTGAATTTTGCATTAATTCTATATTTGCTTGTTATTGTAATCATTTCAAAGATGCATAAAAATTTGTTTTAATTTCTATTTTTTCTTTATGAAACCAATAAATGTTATTAAAATTAGCGTTTTTATCCTTTGTTTGATGAAATTACAGACCGTATTCATTTTTGTAATTTACAACTCGTAGTACATTATAAAATCTAAAAATTAAAGCACATGTAACAATACCACGTGACTAAATTACTACTACCTCGTTATTAGATTCTGTTATCAATTGACCTCATAACCCTAAAGCCGTTTTGTCTAGTGAATTTCAATTGACAATTTTTAATTAAATGCTCACCTTATTTAAAGCTTTTTTAATTCCCGATACTTTTTAATAAAATAACTTTCTCTAATTTGACCAATTCTCAATTATATTCAAAATTGATAAAATCTTTATTTATTGAAAAAAAAAAAAACTGTAAAATATAAAATAGGTATATTTTAAAATAATCTGATAAAATTTGATGCTCAAATTCAATTAAATTTACCTCGGCTAAAGGAAAAGATGCCAAACCATTTTTTTAAGATGAACTTAAGAGCTTCATTAAATAACAGTTAAATTATTTAGATTTTGAACCTTATTAGTTTGAGGTCGGCCCCCTGCTTTGCCCGTGTGCGACAATTGTATTCTATCCATATTTACTGACTATTTTTCACTGATGATGTACATAAGTGATATCAATGCTTCTTTTCATTTATTTTTATCAAAATTCTAAGCATTTTCATTAAAGAAATCTAAAATATTTGCACAATATACCATTTTTATATCTATAATTGCATACATAAGAAAGCACATACTTATACTTTATTTTTAGCATTTTTAAAAGTAGAGGTGAAATTTCTGAAAGCCATTAACAAAGAGAGAGAAATAAATTCATAATTTATTTTTGATTACTGAGATATGAACTGTATTACGTGCGTTCGAATACGACAGTTAATTGAAAAACCGAAAGCAGTGAAATATATAATTATTCTATAGCTAGAACTAATAATAAATTCTTGTTTATATATATATATGCCACTACCAAAAATTATTTTTCTACTCTTTACAACAACTTATTAGCTTTATTAACTTGATAAGAATTTCCCTATACTTTCTTTATTTTTCAATTTTTAATTTCTTCACTTCCTAATATTTCATTTCTTTTAAAGAGACAATATCATGTACAATCTCTTTAGCTGGTTACATAGTCTTAGTATCTTTGAATATTAATGAGGAATCTTGACAGCTTGATTATTATTAAGTATTAGGTCTACCTGAAATTCCTGTCCGTTGATCGATGATGATGCTGTTGTTGTTAAAACCATGTTAGAGCAACATCTTTTTCTGACAGCATCGGAGATACCACAAAGCTTAATTCAGCTCCCCAAACCACATTTGGAAGATAAGATTGGGATGTGGAAATATTCAAAATGGGTGCCACATGAATTAAGTCAGAAGAATTTTGATGATCACTCATCATATGCCTATCTCTGCTCAGAACAAAATCGAGCTCTTCTTGAACCAGAGGATAACTGGACATGAAAAGTGGATTACCTACGAAAACATTGTAAGAAAAGGGATATATTGTGAGGAAAACTTACCCTTCCAACTCTAAGACAAATTTGTCTCTGCAAAGAGAACGTTGTATACATGGTGTGATATTTGAGGAGCAATACATTATGAGCATTAAAAACTGAACAAAAAGCTCAATTCGAAAAATTACTGTTAGAAATAGAATCGTTTAAAGAGAGCAGTCTAAAATAACAAAAGCCGGTGACGTACTAAAAAAGAGCAGTCTAAGAAACAGGCCAAAAAAAGTGTTCGTTAAAAAATTGCAGAACTATAGGCTGGGAAATTCTATCCCATATATTATATTCCCCTTATTTATCACTCTCCAAGTATCATTTGTATCTGTCCTTGCAAAATTTTCACAGGGGGAAAAATTCAAGAATAAAGAAGATATCAGACAAGCACTGGTTCAATTTTTAGTCTCTAGAGATAAGACAATTTTAAAAAATGAGATATATGAATTGCCATAACGCCGGCAAGAAGTCATTAATAATGATGTCAATTATATTATTCAATAAAGTTTATTCAAAGTATGAAAACATTATCCATTTTCATTAATCTAAAAACGAACAGAACTTTACGGTAGATATAATTTGTTAAAAATACATTTGCAGAAATGAAAGGTCTCTTCATCACTTCATATTTCTCAGCACAAAAGCCTAAGACAATTCCAATTTCTTCATTTTATCATAAAAAATATGTTTATCGAGAAAAGGCTGGATATACTGAGTTCAATGGCTAATGTTATGCCATTTATGTTTCACGCTTCAAACTCTCTATTATGAA
Source organism: Latrodectus elegans (assembly GCA_030067965.1). Lineage (NCBI taxonomy): Eukaryota > Metazoa > Arthropoda > Arachnida > Araneae > Theridiidae > Latrodectus > Latrodectus elegans. Next base: position 13,385,069 of record CM057820.1, read on the forward strand.
GTATGAATGTTTCTTAAAATAAAGATAAATATTTAACTCTAAATATTCAAGTATACTTACTAACCAAAGTGTTTGTATCTTTCATTCCTGTTGAGCTATGCCACTTTATTACAATTCGGATGGGCTTAAAATATCCATGACGCGTCAGATAAAGTTTCATCTACATCACCTACATCACACAAAATTAATAACGTCATCGTATATCCGGCAAGTTAACGAATTTGCTGCCAAATTGCATCCTTCGAGTGGCAGCAAACAAGGCGAAGTTCAACATCAAATATCTGAAAATATTGTTGAAGTTCTGTTGCTGTATGTCCCCTTTGGCCAACAGTGCTAAACCAGGTCCATAAAGTTAAACATGTCCAGGTCTAAAAAATCTAGCACCATCAAAGGATTATTGTTATTTTTAATTTTCGAAGATCAGTTTGTTAATAAAACGATTTCTTAGGACCAAAGCATCGACTTGAAAGACCATTTTTCGTTGATTAAAGCCACTAACAATCGAACAGAAGAAAAATCAAAATGAAACCTTATCTTTAAATGGGCATTGGTTTAAATTTTTAAAAATTTCGTTAGTTAATAGAATTTTAAATTAATAATTGCAATATTTATAAACAATCTCTTTTAAATCTTAAGATTATTGCCTCACTTACGCCAGCCTTAAAATGTTTCTTTTTTTTTCAAAATATTTTTATCGTTATTATTATTATTTTTTTTTTTAACTAAACTGCTATGCGTTAAAGCAAATTTTCAGCAATTGTAACTGTGTGCCTATATAGAAAATAGTTCTTATGCATTGTTTCATATTTGCATTTTGTAATGAAGATATTTATAAGGGACGATAAATTGAAGTCACACACTTTTTTAATTAAGATTTCAATCAAAAATTTCCTTATTTTTGTAGTATTTTAAATATAAAATGTTATAATGTAGTATTTTAAATACAAAATCTGCGTTATAAGATTAACTATGACGTTACTCCTTCCTATGAACGGAAGAGCGAAATTATTAGTGTTGAGTAAAATATCACAATAAATTTTATGAATGAAAAACTGTGGTAATTGTAAACTAGTGATTGGGTGGGGAAGAACTTACGGTGAGAGTAACGTCATATTTAGATTTTCCATTCTCACGATGTTATGAATGAAGGGGGGGGGGGAGGAAAACGAGAGGAGTGCGATGGGATTTTTTACCCCATGTTTTGAATTTTTTTCTTGAAAGAAAAAACTTGCTTCCGCATAGATGCCATGAGAGTAACGGTGAAAGGTGTTTCCACGGGGTTTTTTTCACCCTTCCTAAAAAATTCTTTTCTTTTTTTCCCTCAAATATTTTCCACGTGTTTAAGGTCAATGCCGTTGTACCATGTTGAGAAGACAAGTTCAGAAATCCAACAGGTGGTTAATATTTAAGAATCCGATCAGATATTTTTTTTAAAAAGATATGCTCGGATGTCAAATAATTCTCCATAGTCACATGCGAGATATATTTTCCTGATACAGTGGGTGAGATGTACATTAAATGCTAAATTAGTTTTCTTCTTCTTTATTATAAAATATTACTTATTAAAAAGCTATTTGTGACGAATAATTTAACAAATCGCTCGAGATTAAGGAAAATTAATTACTATAATCAAAAGAATGAAACAATCCCTCAAAATACTAATCATCTTATTTACAATATAAAGAGAGATATTTTGTTACAATTAAACTTGATCCGTTAATTAAGTATCTTTACAGAGAACCCCAATAGGGCGTATATTATTAACCGTTATGGAATTATAGAATAACATTGATATATAATAAAACAATATATTTACAAACATGCTTATTTTAAATTTGCGCTGAAAAATTAGTTCTTATAAATATTTTCTTCACTTCCGTCTTGATTGGATCTGTGTATGTATATCCATCTCATTGTTTTTTCATTCAGCATCTCGTGGGTTCGATTCCTATCACTGGACGCTACATTGGCATATGAACGATTAGTGCCTTGACTTTCAGTTCAATTAGTGGATTTGATTCTTAGCTTGGGTTATGATATGTACACTAGTTCGGAATCTATTTCGAATTCTGGTAAAATTATTCCTCCTATTAAAAAATGACTGTACATTGACAAAGACATCAAAACTAACACAGAGGTGGATATTTGTTGACAGAGCCTTACTGAAACTGGAACATGCAGAGCAGTTGACCACGCATCAGATAGCTTCGAAATCGAACAGAAAGTTTATTTTACGTTGTCACTCGAATAGAATCGTATGTTGAATTGAATCGAAAGTTTTCGGTTGTGATGCAGCCCCAAAGAAGTTATTGCCTCAGGCTTCAATTAGACCTAGTTATAGAGGTTCCGAAATTATTTTATATTGTAGATACAGATCAAATTTGCTTTCGTGCGTGAAAAGTGTCCAAAAAATAATAAACTGTCTAATATAATGGAAAAAATTTGAAGCTGCATTTTTTTTTATCTTTAAATCCTACATATTCTGACTTGAAATGATAAATAGTTAAAAAAATAAAAAAAAATAATAGTACTTGATTTAAAAAAAAAAAATTAATAGTACTTGGAGTGTATTTATTTTACCCGTATATATTTCGTAAACATAATGTTTGCAAACTCTCACGTCAATTATTGATTGCTATACAGTGTTAAAATAACATAATTTCAATTCGTGGATATCATTCGTATATCAGAATAAATGGTATCATAATAAAACTCGAATTTCTCCTTATGTTTGTGAACTTAAATTATCACATTTATTTCACTTGAATTCGATAAATTAGTCTGTATATTTTGTTTGAATTTTCAAAATTAAATGCTTCTTTCTACTTTTAGGATGTAAAACTAGTTTAATATGTATATTTTTTTTCTAAATATGATAATTTTTTACTTATAGAGGTTGTAACGTACATTAGCTGTCAAACAATTTGATGACATTACATAGAGAATGGGAAGCTAAAATAACCACGTGTTCTCATTGCTGAATGAGATTCTCGTGAAAGATAAGATGACGTGATATATATTAAAAAAAAATTGTGATGTTTTAGAAAGACTTATATGAAAAAAAAAATATATAAAAATAGAGTCCCTTTAAGTGACAATAATCCCAGCAGATGCATCGATTGAATGGTACGCTACAAAGTCTGAGACATGGGTGAACTCCAAAATCGAATTGTCACCATAATCAGTAATGAGTAATAGAGCAAATGAAACTCCTCAGATTCAACCATTAAAAATGCATCAAAATTTAGTATTTTTAGCAACTTTGAAAATTGTAGACGTCCATTGGAACAGACACTCGACGATCAGTTACAAACAAAGTGATAGTTAGTAACGCAAATACATCACAATCGAAATATATGCTTTGGACACGGAAGCTCTCTCTGTGATCATGGTAAGTTTTCGGGATTGGAAAATTCAAAATTATATCTTAATTACTGGTGTCTAAAAAGAGAGAAATACATTGTACGTATATTTCCTTCCCACACATTTATCAAGGAGTAGAGTTTCTTCCCTTATTATGCGATCATACGAAATTCTGTTTATGAAAAGTTAATACCCCATAGAAACTCTCTGATGGATTAAAACTTCCTACAACCTTTAGATTATCCGTAACGAAAGGTGAAATATTATCCTTCATGTTTGTTGTTGTTACTGCAAATAATATTTCCTAAATTTTGCCTCATATCTTGAGCATGTCCAGCTGCGGTTGTTTTTTCAACAATCGACATTCCTACTCCATGTTTCTTCTTTCATAGTTAGGAATAATTCAAGATGATTTTTTGTTCTTTATTTATATTTTTGTAAGTTACTGGTGAAGTTCTAAATCTGTAGTTTACTATTCTCGATTTCGTTTTCAGCTAGAATCATCAAAGGGATCCTTTAACCATTTTATCTTTAAACAATGATTTAAAAGTACGTCGTTATACGTTTTATATTAAATTTTGTGAGAACAAGAAGTATCACTTGTTATCATATTAACATACTGCTTCGTCACAGTACAAAGAGACTTACGAGGAATGATTCAAATAAAATTAGGCATGAATGACTAATTTTGCCACTAATTGGTAAGTTCAACTATTAAGAAAAAATCTAAATTTATATTGAATATTAATGGAAGAATTTTAGAAAAAGAAAAAAAATGAATATTTGTGGACAAAAATTAATATTGTGAAATAAATTCTTTAACTTACATGATTAACAATTGGTTGATAGACAAACGTGTAATCCAGAATCACCTGACAAGTCACACTTGTCAGATGGTTATTATGCAATATATATATATATATATATATATATATATATATATATATATATATATATATATATATATATATATATATATATATATAATCATAATATACAATTAAATATTTATACCAGCTTCTTAAAATTTTTTAATATATTTAATACGTATTTAAAATTTATATTATTTGTAATCATATGGCAGAAGTCCTCGATATCTTTCTTACACGTCAATGAAAATAAATCGTTCAAATTTGGGGATTTGAACATTTTACAAACGCTATGATTACCACAGACTGTAAAACGTAGGTGACGATCCTTGAAGTGGTGCTCCAGGAGTAAATTTCGCTGGTCGACAGTAAAATTTCTAATATCATCGCGTTAAACTATGTTTTCTGATACATTGAAACATGATGAACATTTATAAAAACTCTACGTCCTAGAATAACGCCACCCTAAACAAGTCATACTGAATTGTTTTATAACTACCTGCTTTATCTCATCTTGCTTCGCATTCGTCTAATATTTCACTCTCAAGTGTGTGTCCCATATGTACATGACTTCAAACATTTAAAGGTGAACTTACCGACGTATTGTGGGTGTGTGAGTTCAACTTAAAATATATTCACTACAATATAGATTATTACATTTTTTTGTAAATTGCTGTTTATTTTTGAGACAGGTATGATCTTAAATATTAACCATGTGCATATTTTCTTTTACTTGATATTTACTGGGATAATATTTTTACATTTTATACGAATTTTATGACATTTATTGGGATTTTATGGAAGTATACAGGAACATCTATCACACCAGGAATGTATAATGCTGAAAAGTTTAATGTATTTAAGCCACTTTTTAATTGTTTTTATAGTTCCTTTTATTACGGTTCATTTATAAAGCTTTCATAATTTGGCAACAATTAATACTTTCATTTTGTTAACAAAGTACATTTCATGCGTTCTCTGATCAGTTTTTCTTATAAATATATTTAACACTTAAAAAATCCACTCAGTGGTGCACGGAATTTAAATTATGAATTTTCTGGTCCACGAGGTTCAAATGTTTGGCGACCGCTGTTCTATGCTATCAAATAAAACTGTTAGACTTTTTTTATTTGAAGTAGCTAAAATAATTTTTTGTCGATTTCACTGAGAGGGATAGTTTTGTTTTCGGCACTGTGGATAATTTAATAACTCTATTTCGAATTGCATGAATGTTTCAATTCTTGTAACTCACTATTAAAATGAGATATCTCATTAAAAATGTCATTTTATAATATTTTTTTATTCTTGTTCTAAATATGCGCTTATTCTGTATATAGGTTTTTCAAAAACGGCCATACATTTGTCTTCCTTCCGAATTCGAAAAGAGAAATGACAATTTTGTTGTAGTTCAATGGTTTACACCAAGTTAAAGAATTGCGCTATATATTAAAAACGTCTTAAATTTAATTGTGTTTCAGCATACACGTATAGGTCTGCCATTCAACGATATTTTCTGCACACAAGGGTTAATTAGATGGAGATTATAGCTTGAAGTGGATTTCGAACAGTTACAAATATCCATCCCCGAAGCAGAATTTGAATCCACGAACTGTTGAACAAACCGCCAAAGAGATAATCGTTCGACTGCCTCCTCAGCACCAGCATACTAGTAGATAGTCTAATGCTGATGTTATACATAATTTGAAATCTCTCTTTACTTTTCATACATCAACATTATAAGTATCACTAAAATAAAACAGATTTAGAAACCTAATTTCGGAAGACTATTTCATGAAAAAAAGCTCCAATTATTGCGGGAATATTTTAATATAGCAATTGAAATTAACGCATCAATTTTGATTTGCAGATATAATATTTTGCAAATAAATGTTTAAAAAAGTCAATGTTATTGTAATATGCATATTGTTTGGCATAATTTTTTTATATTTTGCAAATAACTAAGTAATTTAAATCGCACTTTTAAAACAATATTTATAATTCATTAAAATTTTAGTTTCTTTTATTATTGAGCAGATTAATTTTTGACAGGAAAACAGATTTGAAAACTTTTTTTCAATAGAAATTCTGTTCATCATATACACAGTGTGATAGTTTTTATTAATCGTTTCATTTATTTGCTTTATTAAATATAAAAAAACAATTTTCCTTAATTGCTTTTCAATAATAAATCTATTTAGATTGCAATACCATAAAATTAATTTTTTTTTTTCATAGGGGCATTTATCTTATATAAGTTAAAAGATAAGACTTATTTTTGAAAAATTCAACTAGTTAATATTATTAACTTGTAAACTTTAAATAATGTTTTCATTTTTAAAAGCTCATATATATAATCAATAGTAAAATTGGTCGGATTCTATTTTGATGTGCTAGAAATTAAAATTTAAAATGATCAAAAAATATTTTCATAGAATGGAATCACTGTTTAAAAGCAGAGGAATTCACACAACTTTTATAACTGTTGACGAATATCTCCATGCCATGGCTTTTGTAGAATTCATGTACTAAGTGAAAACTGTCTTAAATAAATTTCATGAAATATTTTTTTTTTTTTTTTTTTTCAGAAATTAAAATTTCTCCAGTCAAAAATTATACTTGGTTACAAATGAATTTCACTAATATATTGTTATTTTATTGTAAAGAAAATATAGGGACAAATTCTACTAACGGCTAATTTTTTATTACAGCATTTTATTATTTCTCAGAACCGCTAAATTTGCAACGAAAAGTAACACAAAATCAAAATATGTTCAACAGCTTAATATTTCTATAGGGAATAAATTTAAGCAATTAATTAATGAAAACATAGAGACTGCACCATTATTTAATAAATTATAAAATAACTGAAAATTTGAATTTATATAAAAGTAATTGATGTTGTCAACAAATTTTACTTCCAAAAATAAAAGTTATACACAAGGAAGACGATTTCACAAGAGAACTCAATTTACATATGTATTAATTAAATACTAATTTACAAACTGATTTCATAAAATCATTGTTGTGTGTATGCTTAGGAAAAAAAAGCTTATAAAACAAGTATTAAAAAATATTTAAATTTCATCTATGAAATTTACAAAATATAGTACTTATACCTTATACCTATAGAGCATTTAATATTTTATAAATACTGAGTTTGAATGTATTTACTGTAATAAATAAAAATGTCTATTTGTTAAATTTTATATGTATTAAGATAAATTTTTACTTTAATATTTCCTAAATAAATTACAAGGAAATATGTTGGAGAGAAATTTTATTAATTAATTAATTTTATTAAACTAATTTGTTAGAATATTCACAAAGGGAATTTTATTTCATGGTTTTATGAATACTTAAAATTCTTATCCCATTGAATAAAAATTGATTTTTTTATTCTTTAATGAAATTTATGTAAGACATTAAATGATCATTGAAATTTCAGGAACTTTTAAATAAACTTTTTGATTATATAAGCTTCATACAAAAACGGTTTGGTTTTTCATTCATGAAAAATCAATCTTTTCATACTGAAAGAAAATATTTTAGTTTTTTACCTTGCTTTAAGGACTTGTAAGCCTGCAAACCTGAGTAATATATTCTCTTATTTTTAAATAGCTAATTTTTATAAAATATTATATAATATGATATAATAATATAAAAAATAAGTATTTGAATGCTACACAATTATTAGAGCATTTGTATCATTATACCTCCTAAAAATTTTACTTTTTAGATTCAGTAATTTATAGTGAAACAATAATAAAAATTATTTTGAGTAACAAAATATTTACAGTAAATTAAATTCTACATGTCTCTCCAAGTTATACTGTATTTTTCCCATCTAATTTAACAATAACTCTCTTCTTTCCTTTTCAATAGTACTACGGATACTGGATAAATTAAACTTCCTGTTGAAATGAATAGAGAGTTTGAGACAGTCTTTTTTTATTGATAAAGATTATTTAGTGATGAATAATTCAACATGACAAATTAAAAAAGACAACTACAGACATTAAAAATTTAATATACAGTTTATTAACATACACAACTCTTATCAATCAAATATAAATTTGCAGACCTGATTGTGCACTATTATTTTACAAACTTGGAGGAAAAAAGATCATTGAAAAAGTTCATGGCTATTTTAATGTTTTCTCTTTTCAACAATCGTAGCATAAAAAGAATAATCTTCTTATTTACCCTGTGGGTGGTGTGCAGCAGCACCAGTGTCTTTGTAGAACCATACACTCTTACATGCACGCACATAATCAACAAAAAGCAATAATGTGTCATTCACCAGAGGTGGGAGTAAGTTTAATCATTCAAACTTTCATCCATTGGTGTGGAGTCAAAAGGTTTAATAGAAATTACTTCCACAATTCTAAATCTAATTGAATACTGATATCAACTCATTTCAAGTAATAGAATAACTTAAAATATTACAATTGAGTAAGATTTAACACAAGAAATGATAAAAAGAATTAAAACTATACAGGCTACATTCTAATAAGGTATGCAAGAAATCAACATCAAAGACTAGTAGAATTGTGATGGTTTAATAAGGGTTAATAAATAAATATTGCAGGAAAAAACATTTAATCAAAATTAGTATTCAGAAAAAGCATCTTAATATAATAATGGTATTTATGTAAGAATTGTTACATTAAAACATGCATATATATGCAATGAAGACAATCAAATGATAAGATTATTCTTAAACATAAAGAGCACAAAGTGATAATTTTATAAAAGAGTTAAAATATAGGTATCAATATATTTAGTTTGGTCCATAAATATTGATACTTTAAAAATGTTTTTGTGATAGTTAATTTATACAATATGAATTATATGGGTGCACTAAGCCATTTAATGTTTTGATTGAGAGAATAATAACAAAATAGTAGAAAATAAAAGCTTCTTAATAATTCAGAAATTTATTACCTACAATTGATTTTTCTCTAGAGATGTGTTTTATCTGAAAACTTCTTCAATGCAGAATGAGAGTTCAGAAAAGTTATTTTATAGAGTCATATGAGGAGTAATAATTCAACATTGCACAGTGCTAAGCTATTCACTTTCAAATTGTTTGTCCTTTCCAAGCATAACTTACTTGTAATAAAAAAGTTTTCATCAACAGTGATAATTCTACATCATCTGAAATCAAACACTTGATTAGATATTAGATTCCCAAATTAGTAATTTGTACAGTCATGGTATATTACATAATGTAATGTCTTGCATTGCAATCTCTGCAACAGACACTGTGCACTTGGGTTACTCTCACCTCTGAATATAGCTCATAAAAGTGTTTTGGAAGTCGATGTGCAAAATTCGGACAGGATATCATAAAGCTTCTTTGAGTTGTACCTCAGTACATTGGAAAAATTTCAAAAGTTAGTAACCCAACATGGGTCAGAATCACAAGAGACATTCAGATGTGTGAATGTGTGATCGAATGAAGTTGCTAAAAGACTGTTTAAAAAAGTAGAAGACACGTAACTCAATTATAATCCATCAGCAACTGTTTAGTCACAAAATAAAATATAGCCATACAGGGTTAAATGACAGCCTTTATTTTGGTTTACGGGGTCTGTTTCTCCTCTTACGCAAGCTCTCTTTTTTGAAAATTATATTATTCGGATCATCAACTAGTTCAGGAAATTGTCCAACATCATGTATGTAAGCACCATGATATTTTGAAATGCTACCACTTGAAATAAGCTCATCTTTCTCAAGCTTTGACCATTCATACATTCCTTTATGTCCACTGATGGCTACTTCTTTTTCATGTTGCCAAGCTTCTTCAACAGCTCTGTGTTTTCCTAACCGAATGAGTCGTCTAAATTCATCATCAATAGTTGTTCCATATCTTATATTTAAAATCATACTTGGACTTTGGAGCTTGATGTCCACTTGGCCACTCCCTCCTTCGCTGGGATCGACATTGTGCATCGTCACGTTGAACATAGTTCCTAACCGCTGCAGCTGCTCCCAGCTCCTTTGGGCTCCACTCGCATCCCCTTGCACAAAGAAGAAGGAATCCTGGCCACTCCCAGAGAAGTAAACATTCAGCATATTACTTCCATTGAACACTGTAACTACTGCATCTTTTAATAGGTTTGGCCCGTCAGATACTGTGCTCACAAGTGCCTTTCCCTTTTGATTAGACAACAAAATACCATCTCCTAAGACAGATTGTATGGTGGTGAGGCGTGGATTTCTTCTATAGGAGAAAGTGCTACTAATTTTAACTTCTGTCTTTGGTACAGTTGAAATCTTGTAAAATTCTGTGGATAAAGAGTTTATAGCACAGCCGATACCTGATATTGCAGGTGAGCATTCTTGGAGATATGAAAATTTACGACATCTTTCAGCAGGATAATGCGATGACATTATGTTATTAGTATTAAATCCAACTACAGAGAGCCAATCTTCTAAATCTAAAGCAAAAAAAAAAAAAAAAAAACAATTAATTTTAAGAATGCTTAAGATTTAAATCAATTTTACATATCAAAATTGAGAATTTTTACCAGTTGTCTTTAATTTTTACATACTTAAAATAAAAACAAACGGAATTTTATAGGATTCAAAGTAACAATGAGCATACAAAATGAGAGTTATAATAGCTTTTTCAGGATTTTGATTAATATTTCCCCTTTAATCTCATAACATACAAATTTATATTAAGTAGCTGAATTTTTTTTCCTTTTCCTATTTATAAAGAAATTTTCATAAGTAAAAAAACATGTCTGTTTCCCAAAAGTTGTTAATGGGTTTTTTAATCATAAGTATTTTTTAAAAACATTCTAACACAAAAATAATACTTAGTGATCATAGGAATAGAATTCTATATGCAGTCTGTTTGAGCAGAGCTTATGATATGTGAACTGTTGTTAAACAGTTGTAGTAATGTATGTTTAATTTGTAAATTTCATGATGTAATGATATTCTACTAATATAAAACTGTTGTAAAATGTTTCTGCAACATTTACAATATATTGTTTTTAGGGATGATATTCAAATTAATAACAATCCAAAAAATATTCATGTGATAACATAGCAGATGTCTATAAAAGTTCAAAACATTTGCATAATATGCATATCTAATATGATAATTTTTTTAATTATTTAAATTGACATATAATGGAATACGTATAGAAGTGTTTGACTAGAAAGATATAAAGTACATTTCCAAGATATTTATAACTAAAAATAATACTAATTATTCAAAATCAATAATTTTATATTGAATAAAAATGAGTCACTATTTTTATATATATATTCTTTATAAATGTATACTAATAGAAACTATAAGGAATAGTGAAACGATTTATGTGATAGTATGATGCACATTTTCATAGCAATTATTTATGTGAAACATAATCCAAACAGATAACTAATTTCCTATTAAAGTCACTTTTGATTTACCTGATGGTAACATATAAAATAATATTCCAATGTTTTTTATAATCTTGACTTAAGCTATTTTTAAACAATAAACTATGAATTTTTTTCATAAACAAACTATTAAAATCATTATTTAGAGATAAAAATGTACATTATTTTAAATGTTCTTTTATTCAGAATTAATTTTAAATAAATACAAATTTAATTACCCACAAAATAAATGAAATATTATTCTTAAATAAAAATAATTAATTTTATATTTGATATTATAAAAAGATTTTTAATTACATACTTTTATATATTTATTAAAATATCAATTATTAAATGATTAAATAATTTTAACTTATATTTAATACATAAATTTGATTTCATATTTAATATGTATAAAGATTCTTATTTTCCCAACTTTTCTGAAATAATTATTAGTTAAAAATAATATATAAGAAACTGAAATGAAATTGAACAACTGCATTTAATTTCATTTATTTAAATATTTAATGAAAACATTTTTATTAATTTTTGTTTTTTAATTTTTTTTATTAGTTTTCAAGTAAATGTTAAACAAGATTTTTACAATTTATAATTTTAGCTTTGTAATAAATAGAAGTTTTTTACATTTGCTCACCTGTTAAGTGATCCTTTTCATCAAAAGGATTAATAGGATCATTATTATGAAATCTATGCAAGTGCAAATTGTAAGGTTCCTTCAGCAGACTGATCATTGAATTTAAGTCAGGAGTCAGCCATTGTGCTCCAAGAGGATCATAAACTCGGCCACCATAATGAATCAGATTTGTGAGAGGATCTCTAATTCCACCTTGAAAGTCTATGGGTAAATAGAAGTCTGGATTGTTATCAGATAACATCCGACCGAAAGGAGTTCGACTCATCTCTTTGATGATCACACCTTCTGCATTGAAAAGTGCTACTGGAGAACCTAAGTGGTCACTAGCGACATAATATTTCACTCCTTCTTGCTGAATATACATGAGATGTCCACTACTGTCATAAATATAAATAAATGTCATTTCATCTTTAGGATAATGTAAGTGGGTCAATCGATTTTCATGCAATGGATCAGAATAAAAATATTGGGTAACATTTCCTCTATGGTCTTTACGAGCTACGAGTCTATTCTTGTGATCATAAAAATAGAAAGTTTCATATTGATGGAGCTGGAATGCATGAGTTAATTGCCCATCAGGATTGAAGGTAAACCTTTCCTCTCCTCTCTGAGATATAAACCCTCGATCGTCAACAACATAAGAAACAGAATCACCATAGCTCAGTAGACGATCACTGTTATCATAATGCAACGATAATTGATGCTGACCATCAAAGATGCTATTTAAATTACCATTAATGTCATATGAATATTTCCAACCATCTACAGATGATACTTCTTCTAAATATCCATCCAAAGTATATGTATAATTGCATATACTAGTTGTTCCTTCTCTGCCAATTTTCATGTGGGACTGTTTTACTCTGTTTCGATTATCATATTTTAAATTTAGGGAATATATTTCTTTGTTCCATAGGGTCACAGCTAATACAACAATCCTACCATAAGCATCCAAGCCAATGGTTTTAGAATATTGTCGCATTTCATCTTGAATAAATATGCTATTGATTTTTGGTCGATGTATAATGAAATGCTGAATTTGCTCTAATATCCCAGTTTCTGTATTGTATCTATACTTTATTTCAGTGGAACTTTTACCATTTATCTCTATGACTGCTGAGGATAACCTTCCATCATAGACAAATTTAAACTTTGCTCCATCTAACCCACTTCTGCTACTAAAGCGATGCCTCTCCTCTTTTAACAGGGATCCATGGTATCTATAATCCATCTTTATCTCTAGTCCTGATGCTGCTTTGACTACTGATTTAAGCAAAGATCTGTGCTCATAATAAGTGAAATCTGTTCGTTCATTGCCACAAAACAAAGTTAACAACAAACCTCCTTCATCATACTTATACAACACTCTACCTTTATTTTTGGGAAGACGTTTGACTAAAATTTGTCCAAATTCATTAGTTTGAAGGACATAGGGATATTTAACGCCTGGAGATAAATACAACTGCTTATAAAACCCAAATGAGATTTGGATAGCGATTTCATGTTTGTGTCCATTTGGCATGATGATATTTTGCAAGCTTCCAACTGAATCATACTGGAGGAGGTAGCGGCTGCCACTAGGAAGAATTACTTCAGTAGGCTGGAAAGGAAAATTTATTAATATAGGAAATATATTATAATTATGTTAAAAAAGAAAGGTAAAAAAATAATCAATTTTAATATAAAATATCATTACAATTAATTGTAAATAAAACAGGGTTTGTACATATTTTCAAGAATCAAATTCCAGGAGTCAAATCAAAATTTCCAGGAGGTATTGGCATTTACGTTAAATATTTTAAATTTTGTTTTAAAATTATTCTTAACCAAGAATGCATATAATTATGTACATGCAATATTTTTCAATTATATTTGTAAATAACAGAAATAAATTATTGCAAAATTAATGAGAATATTTTTTTATTGAAGTTAAAATTATATTTAATGATCACTTCAAAAGCCTTCAATGAATTTATAGCAATAACAGAAAATTTTTTATTTAAATAATCAATATTCTTTACATTATTGAATTATACATTGTATAAAATAATGGATGATTTTAGAGTTTTTAAACATCTTCATTATATTTCTATTGATAAATTTGTAGAGTATTTCAAGATGTGTATAACAGTCACTTTTCAAATATACTTATTCAAAACAAAATTAAACACACCAATTAGATAAAGTTTCCAGGATGTGACTTTTTTCAATTATTATTTAATAAAAACAATTGTAAATTTTTTTTTCTGTTTATTTTCAAACTTCTATATTTTAGACTCTTTTCTATTTTCTCAATCATTCAATAGATTTTCACATTTCTTGGTTACTTATACATACACAATATTGCTATTAGAAAATGCTAACTTATCATCTCTAAAATTTTTGCTTTTAATTCATTATTAATACTGGATAATGACAGTAGCTTCTCTGAAGCACCACAGTAACACATGATTGATTTTACAATTAATGTTAACAATCAGTTCTTTCAGCATCCTCAGCAATTATTATTGTAGATTTTAAAGTACATATATGTTACCTTCCAAACGCTTCATTTTGATTTTCAATTCATCAATTTTTTTAAGTGCTTTTTGCTTTAATTCTGTTATTAGCTGCTTTTTTTGCTGTTTTAATTTATCTAAATACAACTCATACTTTTGTCTCACAACAGCAGGAAAATGAAGTAGGTTTTTGCTAATTATTATATTGTTGACATCTCATATGTTTCAGGCATGATCATTAATGATGCACTTAGTTACAATTGATTGATTATTTAAATTTTCTAACAAATTTTTGTTCACACAAAACTTGCAATCAAAGATGCTTGATTATAAGAGAGTAGTAAAAGCAAACTACTTTCATTAAGTGACAATAACTTTTCTATTTGAAAGTAAGTTAAAATGAAAAGTATCTATACTATCTGTAAATAGTGTCAAATGTCTTATCAATACAAATCCTGAAATCCTATAGTCAGTTGTAATGATTTAAACTCTTTTAGAAAGATTACAAAATTCTTTCTTTTATATGAACTACACAAAAGGCAATGGTTGTATGGCTTTTCCAGAATCTACACAGGTCATTGAAAAGACAAACGTTAAAATAAATGAAAACAAATTACTGGGAAACCAACAGTAAGTAAGTTATCATTTAAAAATGAAAGAATCAATTAATGACAAAGGTTTCATATTCAATTGTAACTTAACAATTTAAAAAAATTTTATATTATGAAATATATGATGTATCAATCACCATGTACTTCCTCATAATATTTTTAATAGTTCTTATAATAAATAATTATAATTAGGATAAATTGTTTTAAAGGCTACAACATAATTGTTAGTAACTACTATTTTAAATATTAATCATAAATACAGTATATACCTGATAGATAATTAGCATTTTACACAAACTTAGAATTAAAGTAGTTAGCATTTAATAGCTAACTATTAAGACAATACACTGTCAATGTAACTTCTATTTAACAAAGAAATTTGACACGTGCAGAGAAATGTAAATATTAACTTACCAATGAAGCAAGGTTATCATCATATTTATACATAAATCCAGAATTGTCAGCAAAACGTATATCTGCCAAGCGTCCATTCATATCAAATGAATAGTGTTCTGACAACAATCCTCTTTCCCATCTTTCTAAGCGTCCAAATTTGTCATACTTCAGGTGGACTGGTGTTATATTTTGACTAGGTTGCCACTGCACAGGTCGTCCTAATTCATCATAGTGAACTGTAATAAGAGGTATCTGATTTTTATCATACACAATTTCACTGTATTGCTCTCTGTCAAACTCAACAGCCACGAGAATCTCTCCATTGACCTAAGAGGAAAATAAGAGAAGTACAACCATAAAAAATTTTATCAGTAAGATATTGTAAGAAACAAATGACAATAGAAAAATTTAATACATTCTTAAGAAACTCAAATTTAGTTAATTTTTTTGAAAGAAAGATTGTATTTAAATATTATGATCATACATGGAATAGAGTTAGTTGTTTTACAAGAATGTATAATATATAGATTTATTAACTTAATAAAATATGATTCTACTAATTTAGAGATCTCGTTAATGCAATACATGTTATAACAAAAGATAAAATTATATTATATACATCAATGAGCCAGAATTTTGTAAGAATAAATAATTTGCATTCGAAAAAATATTATGCTGCACATACACAATTGGTAACACATTTAATAACTGATAAGAAATGCTATAACTTTTTTCTTTCTATATTATTAAATAAATAATTCTTAGAAAGTATTTATCTAATTTATATAAATGCATATATTACTGGCTACAATAATTACACAAATAAATCATTATGCAAGTGATTGAAAATGAAATAAAATTTAAAATAAAGCTATTAAAGAAGTATAGTTATTTATACATATTTGTAAAAAGGGTTGTGTCTTTGCAATTTCAGAGTCATTGGAAAAACATTTTATATTGTCTTACTGTAAAAATAAAATATGAATTAACAAATACTTTGTATCAAAGCATTATTTTAAACTTGAAAAATATAAAATTAACATTTAAAATTTATTTGATAATAGCTGATAATTTTTTAAAACTTATAATTTAAAATTATAAATGATATATTATATCACATAAGACTAATTTATATTAGAAATATACTTTAATAACTTAGCCATTTAAAATTAATAGCCTTAATTCAATAGCCATTTAAAAAAAAAAGAGGGCTTTATAATCTTTAAATTTCTTCAGCATATTCTTTAGATAAATCTGGTTAATCTTGAAAATTATTTTTTCCAGAAATTTATAAAGGAGAAAGATACAGAATTTTACAAAATTATGTTCTTAATAACATAGATTATCATAATAAAGATAATATAGCATTGATTCTTACTTTCATTTTACGTCCCACTTGAGTGATTTGCCTGTTTTTCCCTTTACCTTCCCTACGCAGATAATATTTCCATTCAAATCTTTGAATGACATCATCACTAAGAGAAGCTTTCACTTTTGTAGGAACAGGAAAAATTTCTCCTAAAACTTCATTCTGATCAGTGATAACTGGACTTGGTGCAGTTTCCATTTCTATTGTCTTAGAGTTTTCTAAGGAAAGTATTAGACTACCATCTTGGAACTGTGTAATGCGTTGTTGCATTGAACCTATAAAAAATAAACAAAATATGTGAAAATATCAATTTACTAAAAAACTATCAAAATACATCTGCATAAACTGAAATAATTAATAGCAAAGTATATAAATCCTACAGTCTTTCCATCAATTAAAACTTTGTAATTAAAAACTCTTTGTTTAACAATTCTTGTTTATTAATACAAAGACAGCAAAAATTTAATTCCATTTATAAATTTATTTCTTAAAAAATACAAAATAATAAAAATCTGTATAAATATCACAGCATGTAATATTTATACTAAGATTTATAAGAATGTAAGAATTTACTGTGGATAATTTTATGTAGAAGTAATGAGCAGCATTTTAAATTTTCCTTGATTCACTAAGATAGTTTGCTGCAGTACACAATTTATTTCCAAATGAGTAGATAAATTTTTATTTATACAAGTAAATTGCTTAAGAACCATATGGGAATCTGAAAAGAAAATTTTCAATTAACTTTCTACTATAAAATTTAGCTAAATTATTTGAATAAAAAAAAGATGAAAATTTTAGTCACTACAGTTTGTTTCTCTACTGTCACATCACATGAGGTCTAATTTGACAGGGCTCTACAATTTAAAAAATATTCCAAACTATTGCAATCATCTACACCAGAGTGAGAATCAAAGCTAAACTCAAGGGCAGATGTATAACTACGCTGTTTCAGTGATTTAATATCTTAAACAATTTTTAAAATCTTCAAATTTTAATTTATACATACTTTCAATACAAATTCTAAATCATTTAGACATAAAATTGATAAATATGTTTCAATCACTAAATTGATTACTAATTCAGCTCTAAAACTAAACCAGTGGCATGACAACCCAAATATGGTCAGGGTTTACAGTGCTCCTATCTATTTTTCTGATCAAGGGCTGCTGGGTTGCGAAGCACATGTCTCAGTAAGGTGGTGAGCCTAATGTAAAAACCTCAATTGGTGTTATTGAAGAAGAGTACCAAGCATTACTGAGTACCAAGCATGCTTGGTACTCAGTTTATCAAGCCATTGAGGGGATGAAAGTGTGAGTTGACCTAGTCCAGTCCGAGGACTGAACCTCAGACCTGTGACTTTGAAGTGTGAAATAATATCACTAAGCCATTGGGCTTCACTAATTGAGTTCAGTGTTGTTAAATAGGAATAACATAAGTAAAATAAATTAAGCAACATTCATTAAATAAATTACTGAAGTGTTTCCTTTTTACAGTTAAATAACTAAAATTCCTAAGATAAGGATTGCATATAAATAAAACAGTAGTTATCTTATGGAAAAAGATACTTTTAGAAAAACTACGCTTTTATAAAAAAAATGAATACCTATTTTTTTTGTAACATCGAATCCTCTTATCAGCAGGGAAAGCATTTCCTTGTCATTCTGATACACTGTTACTGAAGCTCCTTTGATGCTCAAATTGTAAATAAGCTTTATGACCTGACCTGTTGGAGTCACAGCATGGACTAAGCGGCCATAATTATCATAATTGTACACATAAGCTTTTCTGGAGCTATCTAATTTACTCCTCAGCAAGCCAGTGCTGCCTTGATACTCGAATGAAGTCTTGAAGTTATCTGGTGTGGTGAACCTTTGGAGCATTTGCATTCTTGATATCTCTAACAGGCATTTTCCTCCCTGAGTGTTTTCAATGGTGTTCACCCGATTTGTGTAGTCTCTTAAAATATATATTTTATTACCAGCTTCATCAGTGACTGTGCTCAGTTTCCCCAAGCTAGTGTTGACATTGTAAGAAAACAAGTACATGGTCTTTCCAGTAAGGATATTCTTGGTAGCTGTATGCTGACCGTGGCGATTGAATATATAAATTTCTTGTGTATCTGAAGAGTAAATGTGAAATTCACCCAACTCATTTGCCTTGGGTAAAGAAGTGACAACTGATCGAATTCGAAGGTTACCTTGATCAGATATGTGCAAACAACCATCAGGAGTAATCGCAATGGATGATATTGTGCTCAGCTGTGATTTAGCAGCAAGATTGTGGTCTTCCTCGAAGCATTTGCAATTTATATCGAGACAGCTACATTTAGATTCAGCTCCAGCATAGTTGGCAATACGTCCTTCACTAGTAACAACTCTCACTCTATTAATCATTTGGGAATCACTTTCTGCAATGTACAGATCTCCACTTGGTGAGAAAGAAATACTTTGTGGAGATTCTAGATAACTTTCAATCGCAATATCAGATTTTTCAGCAGATGCTGGTAATATAGGGCACTGCATAGGTCGCCCTGCAATCACTTTCAATCGCTTGTCAGGAGTGAGACGTAAAACTATGTGATCATCGAGAATGTGCAGTGTGTTATCCAGTGGATTAATGGATAATTCAGTAGGCCATCTAAGATGAACCTGAAAAGAAATGATAGAAAAAATTAATCATAAAGTTGGATTGAATTCTCAAAATTCTACACACATCTTGTACTACATAGAAATATTATTCAAAGTAAGTACTTAAAACAAATAATAAATATAAATAATATATTCAGAAAATATTTAACTTTTCAATGAATTAAAACTTATTCATTTTTTTAAAAATGTAAAAAATATCCTCATTAATTTTTATAAACTTTTCAATAATATCTTTAGTAATTTACATAAATGGAGAGTAAATAAATAGTTTCTAAAATATAAATACAATTCAAAGGAGAAAAATGATATTAAAATATAATAATGATAACAAAATATAATAGTGTTTACTTAATAATTCTCTATTTTTCAATATTTTTCTACATTTATGTCTTTATTTCTATGTGTATGGAATTTTAATACGTAGATACTGTAAATATTTTTGATACAAGATCATAAAAATGCAAATCATAAATATTAAAAAAATTAAATGAATAAATATACCAAGACATTTTTAAATGCTCAGCAAGAAATAAAATACTATAACTGACACAAAGAAAAATGTTAATATTAACATGCATCAATTTTTTTTTTCTTTAACAATTTATTTCTTATTATCATTAAGCAATTCCTTTTTAAATTGAACACATAAATTGTTATTCAGATTAAATATTATTCATAATACAATAGTATAGTTTGATGATAAACTTACAAAATGAAGATGATTTATAACAATTTCTTCCAATTTACATAACAGTATCAGCAACACTTTTATTAATCAATTGAATTACCAAAAAATATTATTTAGTCTGATTATTTAATACCTTTAATAACTGAGTTATATTTGTTTTATAGTTAAATAGATTATTCTTACTGTACTAGAAGATAAAAATAATGATCGTTATGTACTTCTTATAGACTAAAGTATAGGCACAAACTGCCCATTGGTAGAGCTTATATAGGAAATAGGAAAGAAAATCATTATTAATAAAAGTATTGTTAACAAACATTTTTTAAGAATTATAAGGTTTTTTTTTCTGAGTCAATGTTAGCATATTAAAAATAAGGTCTAAGTTATGTTTTTGAAAAGTAGTTGTTAAATGGAATTAACAGTGTAAGTATTAATTCATTTAAGTTAAAATTACTTTTTACCACTTAGAAGAAATCTATATCAGACACATGTCAATTCTGTGATTAAAACAAAGTATTTACTTCCTTTATTATTATTGAGCTAATTTATTTACCTAAATTAGTTTAATAATTACAAACAATTCATTACATGTAGATTAAACTGGTTATTATTTATAAATGCAACTAGTTTAATTCACTTTTACTAAATTAGAATTAAAATACTTCTACTTCAATGTTTACTACTTAAATAACACTCATCTTATTTATTTTCTGTTTAAGTTGGATCATATTAAATAAACGAAGATATTTATGTAACTAATATGATCTAATTAGAGTTGGTTTCACGGTAAACATTATTACTTTTTAGTATTTCTTAGCAGGTTATGTAAATAAAATCAATTAAACAATTTATTTATTTTTGCTTTTAAAATATAAATTGAAAAAGAAGTAACGCTTCATTAACAAGTAAATCCAAATATATTAAATGAATTATATTTAGAAATAATTGCAGAATTAGTTTTGCATCCACATAAAATATCATATTTTATATAATATTTTAAACCAATGAACTAACATGACTATAACATACAATTATCAATAAATATAAAAAGTTTCTGCTCAGAAAGTGTTATACAAATTATTACTACATTTTATAATAATGGTTAAATCACCATTTGTAACTAAACTTTATATAATTTCTTCAATTAACAAAGTGTTTAATAACAGAAATAAGGAAATAAAAAAATGTGAATGTTTTTAATATAGTTGAAAGAAACATGTATTTTAATAAATTTAATTTTGTATTTAAATTCTTTGATTTCTGTGAAACTTTATATATAAGAATTAATATGACATACTGTTTTTAAGCTAAAAAACATTGTCTAATATTATGGAATTAATAAATTTATTCAAATCTTAGACAATTACATAGCTTCTTATATATTTCCAATTAATTTTAATGCTATTTATATTATCTCTAAAAATATTTTCTTTGACATTCATAAATAAAAAAATTGATTTCTACATTAATATAATACAAAATAAATATGTGTGTGTGAATAAATATATACTAGTCACTAAATACAACAAATGTTATACAAGTTACCTGAGATATTGAAACAGTTCTACCACAAGGAAATGGCTTCCAATGGCTTTTATGATAATGATCCCCTATAATAGTATGAATAATTCCATTTCGATCAACCATTCTGATATTTGTTCCATCTGCTATGTATATTTCGCCATATGCAGATATTGCAAGTCCTAAAAGAAATTAAAAAGTGTTTAAGTTTTATACTTTTTTAACTACCTTCATCAAATGATAACCAAAACAGCATCATTAAGTATTATATTTTAATATGTTAAACAATTTTATAAGAGTTTAAGAGTTATAAATCTAACTTGAAATAATGAAATAATTAAAAAATTTACTTTTAAATATGTACTTTTTAATATTATATTTATTACTATTTATTTAACACTACAATTTAAAAGAATTACACCTACATTTTTACAAAAATAACAATTAATATAAAATATGAATTAAAGTATAAGATATTGCTTTGAAATAAATCAAAATATAAAAATTAAAATAGCTTCAATATGCAAAGATTAAATTACAAATAAATAAATAAATATGCAAAGATTAAATTACATAAGGGATACAAATGTAACATTGCACTCAACTTTAACAAGAGCAAACAAAAGAATTTTGAATATATAATTGAAATGGTGCATATAAAACTATGAAAGTTTTGTTTCTACCAATTTCAGCTTTTTAAATTTGCATTCACTTAAATTGACTTCATACTTACGACCAGTACAATTTTGATTATAAGAATTATTAATTTTTTATTATTTTGAAGTTTTCACAAGGTAATTTGTAAGCCTAGATAGCTGCATGATTTTATACCAAAATATCAGTTACTAAACTGATTTTTATGTATAAAATTATGTTAAATATCAGAAGTTAAAATCATAAGTATACAAATCTCTGAATGATAGAGCCCTGTAGATTTTAGGAATTTCTTTTTCCTAAAATCTAAAGCATAAGTAATTCTTGGTTTAGTGAGCTCATAGGAATCTTTAGAGAATGTTTCAGAATAAATTTTTTTTCAGAAACATTCTCTAAAGATTCCTATGAGCTCACTAAACTAACAATTTTAATGAATATAAGAATTAATATTTATGAAGTAAAATTTGCTTTAATTTCCAAGATTGAATATTTTAATAGAAAAAAAAATTCAATATCTTATAACAATCCTATAATTGAATTGATATGCACCATTTCAAGCAAACATTTTTGTTTTATTGGACATAAATCATTTTTTTTTTTTTTTGAAATGCAGCATTGAAAAAGATAAATTTATGATGCCTGATATTGTAAAATTAAACACTTCATTTATTTCTCTTCATTTTCAGTGGTAATTTTCTAAGACAGTTATTTTCTCATGGTTTATTATTTTTCACATCACATTTTAAATGTAGTTTTCTCGATTATTATTTTCTACCACTATAAAAGTCTTTATTTTTACCTTATAATAACAATGAGTTTTGAAATTTTAAACTTTTTACAAACATTTGATAGTGAACAATTTAAACAAGGCACTATTGCTGTACAATTTATATTGATAAAAGTCAAAAATATAAGATTTCATTTACTTTGAGCTGTCATTAATGATTAATTTTAAAACACAATTTAACTATAAAATACAAAATAAAAAAAATTGGTAAATAAAAAAAATTGTCATAAATAATGATTATTAACCTTCTAATTTTATAAACATTTCTTAAAAATTTTAAATGAAATTAATAAATAAGTTTGTTATTAGCTATAAAATAAATTTCTTCAAAAATAGCACTTCAATTAGTATGGCCAAAAAAATTTAATTGGTTTTTATTTAAAAGGAGCTGAGAGCAATAAAAAAGTATGTGACATTTGTTTAATAAAATGCTTTCAATTTTTTAAGGAAATATTAATCTAAATTTTGAAATCAATACATCAATCTGATATAAAACAAAATTGGACTATTTTTACATCTTGCTAGTTTGCCTAGAACATTTTGAAGAGTATGAGATTATTATTTTAATATAAGATTTATTTTCCTCATTTATCTTTTTCCAGTTCACTGAAATCATTGCCAAGCAAAACAAATCTACAATGAAACCAAATTTAAAATTTCTTTTCCAGTAAAATAACTACAATTCCAAATATTTTCTTCATGAAATTCAATATTAAATTATTTACACAGATAATTTTTAGTTGTTTTTATAACATTTTCTTTATACAGAGCTCTAAAGAAACTCGGTTTAATGTTAAATATTTTAACTCTTAAACCAAAAATTATGATTTAAAAAATGATTAAGTACTTGAATTGCATGGATTTGGAACTATGCACAAGTAATTCTTGGTTAAAATAAGTGGAAATTTTGACATACAAATCAAAGAATCCACAAAATTGCATATTTAGTATTTATATAACAGATACATGTATCAAGTACAATTTTTTTAGCAGTTTATAAAATGATTTGTGATATGATTAGATTTTTTTTACCAGATTAACTACACTGATATTTGAAACACATTTTTAAAATTTCCTTTTAAATAATGTGCTTAAATTACAGAAAATGTATTGATTAACAATAGAATAAATAAAATTTTCTAAAATTTCTAATTAAATTAAAAAAATTATAAGAATTACTTCTCACCATTAATTTACTATTAAATGCAAGAAAATTCTTGAAAAAATTAACTAAAATATGTTTTAGTAATTATATTATATTCAAAATATTTCACACATGCAACATGAATATATTTGTTTTAATAAAATAACAGAATTTTTTTTCATATGCAAATAAAAAAGTAAAGCTGCTGAGATTAGTTTATGCTAAAAAATTGATATTTCTATCACATTTTTTGCTTGTAATTTAACTTAAAATACTTTCTAACCACTTCTTACAAGAAAATTAAGAGTAATTTATAATAACAGCATCATTCTAAAAACCAATTTTTTTCTGTTTTTTTCATTTTTATAACATTTTTATGTTTATTAAAGAAAGATCTGTATATGTTTTA
This sequence comes from Latrodectus elegans, assembly GCA_030067965.1. Lineage (NCBI taxonomy): Eukaryota > Metazoa > Arthropoda > Arachnida > Araneae > Theridiidae > Latrodectus > Latrodectus elegans. The sequence continues at coordinate 13,410,064 of CM057820.1, forward strand.
TAAATACAGTGTTCATAGATTAGTATTAAAATTTAAAAATGAAAACATACTCTCATTTATTGTAAACTCTTTCAGGAATAAATTCATTTGTCAAAAAGATTTATAGATAAAGAATTTCTTTATACATAGATAAAGTAAATCTATTTACAAAGATTTTACTTTTGTATCAAAATGTTTTTAATAAAATAACCGTAGAAACTATTTATATCCCATTAACATAAATACCTTTTGGATATGCCAGTTTAGCATCCCGTGCTTTGCGTCCATCACCACACAGCAACTTATCTCCAGGCAAGCATTTACCTCCACTGCCGACAACTGCTTCAATATTATTCTTGACATCTTGAATATATAGATATTCAATAGCTCTGAAAACCTGATGTTTTTCAGGGTCAGATATGTAAAGTTTCCCATCAGCAGGTCCAATTGCTAAGTGATATCTATATGCCACCTGAGCAGCACTGTTTAAAATATTTGAATGAATTTAATACACATGCTGTATAAAATATACATGGCTATTCATAAAAATAAGAAAAGAAATAAAAGTAGAGCATAAATTATAAACATGAGATGTTCAACAGTGAAGAGGGTCATTCATAACATAATTCATTGTTTGTGAATAGTCAGACTGTCAAAGATTCCATATAAATCAACATATAAGTATCACACGAATGTTTCATAAAATTGTAAATATTCTTTAAATATAAATATACATATTTTTCTTTTATCTGCCTGTATTCTTATGCCAAAGTTAATTACAATATATATATCATAATGAGAAATAATAAATAACATATATATATAAATAATATATATATATATACATATATATATATATATATATAAAGTGAATCTAAATAAAAGCCTAAAATTTTTTGATTTCCAAAGGTATGAAAATAAAACCAAATAAAGAGTATCAAAATGCTATTTATTGCAAAGGTTACAATAAAAATTATAATCTTAATAAAAAGAAAAATATTGGGAGGATTACTTTGTCTCAAAATACATAAATAGAAATGTTTCTAATTACTTAAACAGTCATTTATACACAAAGCAAATTATAACTTATACTTTATGATGATTACTAGAAGAATATTCTTAATTTAATGGCTCAACAATAATAAAATCTATTTATTTAGATTGTTAGAATTTATCAGAATTTTAAATTTATCACAATTATTTCAAATTAACATCTACCTAGACAAAAAATCAAATATAAAAAAAGGCCTTTAAAGTCATTTAAATGCATATCCCTTTTTTTAAAATATGATTAATTTTTAAATCTACTTAATAGATTTATCTTTATAATATCTATTTGCTAATTTTTCTTATAAGAGAAACTAATTCATTCAGCAACAGAACACTTAAAATTTATCAAATAAAATATACCTCAGTTCAACAACAGTACTGACATGACCATCCAGCGATATTCGTCTGATTAAATTAAAATCTCCAACATACAGACTTCCATCGGGTGCAGCTGCTAAAGCTACTGGAGCAAGAAGTCGCTGTTTCTTAGCAACACCATCACATTGATGGCAATGCATGATACGCTGATGTCCATCCCCCATGGCAGTAATAAGTACTCTAGGTTTATTTTTCAAATACACATTTGTACCATCCCCCTTCTGGAGGATGCCTGAAAAGATTAATGCCAGAATGATTGTATCAAGTATAATGTACATAAAGTATCAAAGTATAATGAACATATGTAAATATAAACTACAGAATCGTTTTCTAATAAAATGTTTCTAAAACAAAAATATTTGTAAATTGATATGAGATTCTGCTAGTAAACTATACTAAGTATTTCATTTTTACAGCATATATAATTAAATGCAGTTTTATAATAAAATTATGAACATAATTTTTAAGTTGTATATTTAGGTATGACTTTTTTTATATAAATTTATAATTTGAAAATTACATGAATGACTTTGCTCAAGTGTAAAAATTAGAATAATATTATTAAAAAGTATAGAATACATTTACTATCTCTTGAATCAAGAGATAGTAAATGTATTCTATCTCTTGATTTTTAGAAATAACAATTACCATATTGTTAAAATAATCGTATATTTTTAAGTATTATGATATGCTACTTGATATGCATAGAAAGCAATATATAAGGTAAAATTCTCAATAAACAAAAATCCATTATGGAAGATTTGTATAACAAGCTATAATAAATTATGACAAAATCATGGAGAAACAATCAAAGGTTTATACCAAAATTACGAAAATCTTAAGAGTCAATTCAAAATATGTGTATCATTTTGTTTTGATTTAAGAATACTTCATCTCATTCAAAATGAAGTTTTTAACATAATTATAAGCTTGAAATCAATGATTTTAAAATCAGTACCAAAAAGAGCTTAATAGATCACAGCATATACCTTCATGAAAATTATAGCGATGATGAATGTCCAAATTCCATCCACCAATTTCTGATATACTCATATCATGACCACTAACTTGAGTAGTTTGAACTTCCCAAATCACATGAGGGCAAGAACCATATTCATAACCCACGTACACTAAAGATAAAATAATAATCCGATAATAAATAAAAGTAAATAAACTTGAGCTAAAAATCAAATTTAAATAATTTTCTTAAATGTTTAATTTAAAATTTTTATCCATTAAGTAAACATCAAAATATATGATATATTATAATGAATATTAAATCACTGAAATAAAATCACAATCATTTAGTTAAATTACATAAAAAAACTCACTGGTCATTCATGGTCTCTAAATATTACTTGGCACAATTTTTTTTGTACAACAACAGGTATTGAGTGACTTACCCTTCCCCACAACAAAACTGAAAACTGCTACTCATTTATCATTACACAGTGGTACCTGTGAACCAAGTCACAGAGGTCAGTAGCATTACCCACACTATACCACAGAAAATCCGTTTATAGGGTGGGCCACATTCATACACCATTTTAGAAGAAAGGACAGAGAAACACAGAAAGAGAAGGAAACATCCATGCCTAGACTGAGATTTGAACCCTGGACCCACACCCTAGGAGTCAGGAATGCTAACCTTTCAACCATCGGTCGGCTTAGTTTGAAACTAAGACAAAATGTGAAACTATAACAAACAATACATTCATCTTGAAATGGTCCTCATTGTTTGTTTGTCCCTCAAAGGATATCTTTTGCACACAAGGGCTATTAGAACGGGACCTACGATTTAAAGTGGATTCTGATCCACTACAATCGTACAAGCCCAAGGTGGGATTCAAACAGACAAACTGTTGAATCAAAGTCAAAAGAGCTACTCTATCAACTACTAGCTTGGTAATTTGAATATTTTCTTGAATATTTCATAATATTTTATGTATCATTGAATATTTTCTTCAAATTTTCTTTATTAGTTGATTCATTGCCAATTTTGGTGCATGAGGGTCATAATTTTTATCAGGAACTGAATTTGAACTATTATTGAAAATGAGTGTTTATTACTTAAAGACAACTGAACAATCACCCATCTACATAGTTTCTAAATTTAGCATAGAATATTTTTCTCATATAATGTTTGTAAAAAAAATTGATGTAAGAAATACCATTTCATACAAGTAAAAATAGGAAGAATTATTTAAGAAATAGAATGAGCTCAAGAATTACCATATGTTCTTAAAATGTAAGGAATGCCCATGAATAACAGATTTAATACAGTCCTTAAAAGCATTTTCTCTATTGTTCACTAATATAAATTAGGCATTTTTGATGGAATGCAAATACAATGTAACAGATATGACATTTTTCTTATATCGTGGTTACTGTTACTTGGTGCCTCTGAATGACACATTTATGATCCTAAGTTTCATCATAAATTATTTTTATCTTTTGCTTAAATAGCACTTTCATTGTTTAAGCACCATGTATAACTGAATTGTAATGATAACTATATCCTAAAAATGCTTTAAACATAAAAACATCTAAATATAAAAATACATACAAACATAAAGTAAAGACACACAGATTTAAATACATTAATTTATATCAGTTAGGAGCTTTTATTTCATTTATAATTTTCTTTTATTATAAAGGAATGATGTTTAAACAAATATTGTTTAAGTAATCTATTTGTAAAATGAATTTTTCCACAAAAAAGTCATTTTGATAGTTGATAATTATTTAAAAAAAAAAAAATTAGTATTATTATGTGATATATGCTTTCATCAATATTATTTATGTTTAAGTATATATGTAACAACTAAAATTTTATTAAAGTTAAAATTCGCAACATGCTAATAACTAAATGCAATAAATAAACCAAATTTTAATAAATGGATTTAAAACATTTAATTTATTTTGATTTACCTGTAGCTGTAGCAGCACCATAAACTTTCTGCCTATATATATTTCTACGGTCCCAAGAATAAGTGAATTTGATAGCAGGTGCTGCTTCAAATGTCTTATCAAATAAAATTCCTTCGATAGAAATTCTTAAGTGAATGAAGCGTAAGCTAGGTGGAATTTCATCAGGAGTAAGACGAAGTTGAATAGTTGATAGATATCCACCCATTCGACTACTGTGATATACAAGATGCAAATTAGTTCCAGGTATTGAAAGACTTTCTTGTACAACCTAGAACAATATAAAAATGCATCATGAGATGACAGATAAACAAATGTATACATAGAAACTTTTCATGCATTCATGTTACAAAAAAGATATTTATGAGAAAATAATAATAACATGGCTTACTTTAGATAAGAAAATGAGAATTCTTGAAAATTTGAAGCAAAAAATATTTAAAAGACTATACTTAATATAACAAAATTAAAAGTTTAAAATAACATTCTCTTGCTTTAAATATAAAAAAGAAATTAATTTCTTATTTCTCATATTTTCTAGCATGATTTATCATATATTATACTGTTTTTATTTTGTTCTTTATATAATACTGTTAATTTATTATTTTAAGTGACTAAAACAACAAAATATTATAAAATGATCTTTTATCTTAAATCTTTTAGATTCTATTTATTAAAATCTTTTAGATTTTATTAAAAATTTATTGATTATCTTGTAAAATTCTCAAATAAATTTTCCAAATTAACAAAAAGATAACAATACATTAAAATTATTTATAAAATTTTTGAAATTTGATAAATACCAAATTAATTCATGCACACAATAATAAAAATATGAGTCAAAAACAACAATCATTTCTATATAGTTCTTTAATTCATAAAATAAAAAGATTTATTCCGACAAAAAAAAATTCTTTCAATTTTTAACAAGCATGACTTATTTGATATTTACATTATATTATAAATCAAAGTTTTATTATGAAGCAATAATATTTATTAATAAATATTATATACTATCCTTTTTTAATATATTTTATTTCTGAGAAGAATTATAAAATCACAAAATTTCTACCATTATTCTTGGCATAATGCTAATATAAATGAATATATTGACATGGCAATTTTTTAAACTGATATTTAATATTTGACTATATAAATCTAGTTTTGAATATTTTCAATTAAATTCATATAACTCTGCCTTAAAATAGAAACAGAATTCAATAACTAAATTAATAGCAGGATGACAGGAAATAAAAAAAATTTTATTTAACTTAATATAATACATATCTAACTATTTATTACATAAGAAACAGGATTTTCTTATAAGAATACTGAAAATTTATTCAGGAAAAAATTGCCTTATTTGATATTATTTTGAAGTTGGAAACAAACTTTTAATTCTGGTGTAGATTGACTTTGATAATAAAAATGCAAATTTTATTCATTTTTTTAAAATTTAACTCTTTACTTATATAATATATACACATATAAATTTTTATACATAAAGACCTGCTTTAAATAATCCTTTTTTTCATCAATTATTGATGTTAATTTAATGATGAATCAAATATTGAAGGAAAGCATATAGCCTCATCTTGCAACTAAGTAATTCTATTTACATTTAGACTGCATTATATTTGAATCACAAAATGGATCAAAATTAAAGTTTTTTACCAATATAAATTATTTTATTCAAGCAAGATGAATTGTGCAAGCATATGGAAGATAATAATCTGCTAAAGTCATAAATTATTATAAGACTTATATTACTTATTCCAGCAAATATTATCAACAGTTTTAAATTAAAAATTTAAGAAATTTAATTTACAATATATAGAGTGATTTTTTACTTTTTAAGCAAAGTAGTTACAATATTTTGGGGGAATTAATTGCAACCATGTTTAGATTTTAAAAGAAATATTGTAAGCTCAGTAAGAATAGATAATTAAAATACATGTAATTTAACAGGTGTTGTTTCAAATAATTCATGTAAAACTTTCTGTTACATTAGTAATATGTGATAGATGTAACCAATGAATTTATATAATTTATTGACAATTAACAAGTTAACTCAGTTGACATATTCCTGGTAATTATAAATATATTTAATTATGAAAATAAAAATATAAGGCTATAAATAGAAACATTTTTTCATAAATAGTGCAAAGTAAAAATTCAATAATCAAAATTCAGTACATTAGACGCTTTAAGAAAATAATTTCAGAAATGTTTACACCAGTTTTTAATGTTTAATAGGATAGTACAATTCTTAGTTTTGGCATGTAGCATGACAACTAATAAACGTTAATGTAATTTATATGGTAATAATTTTAGACTAAGGCAACTACTAAAATTATACTTTCGCAAACTACTGGAGAATTTTCTATGAATTCACGGAGAAGAAATAATGATGTCATGTCATGTGGCTATGTGACATTATTGTTCAGTTGGAACAATTAAACTATTTACATCACACTGAATTATTTATAAACAAACATTTTGACTGGTGGGCAATATCAGTTTTGTGAAATTATGACCGTTTATTTATTGAGACATCTGATATCTATATATATTAATTTATTTATATTAAAACTCAGAATGTGTAATTTCTTGACATTTTTTTACATTTTCATTATTTTTTAAAAATAATGAAAATTATCATTATTAAACAATTATGTATATTTCATATTCTAAATTTAATCAAACTCACTAAATTGTATCAGTGCTTTAAATATAAATATAATAATATTTATAAATTAATATTAGAGATAATTTTTGATAATAACAATAAATCTTTAAATAAAAATAACTATAAGCCTTTAAAAATAAATGACAAGCAAATTATCAACACAATTCAAATAGTATTAAAATATTTTCCATGTACTCTATTTTATGGAAAACAAAGAATATAATAATGCATTCCTGAATCTTTAAGAATCTAAAGTAATTCTGCAATGATAATTAATTTTTACTTAATTTCTTCTCTCTCTCTCTCTCTCACACACACACACAAACATAGACACACAGCTGTATGATCAAAAATAAATTGCAGTTACGTATACTGACTTCAATAAATGCTTTCTAAAACCTTAATCCTCAACCAAAAATGTTTACATCATGGTATCTTTATATTTTAACTTAATTTGGCTCAGCAATATAGACATGAATTGTTAACAAATATTACTTTTTTCTAAATTTTTTAAAAATTTTATATTGAATTAATTTTATTAAAAATCTATTACACCTAAGCAACTTTTGCAACATAAAATAAAATATATAGGAAAATTACTGTTTCAGCTATATATATATTAAACACAAGAGTCAATGTTTTCAATAATTCTAAATACAGTATATTTAAATTCGCAATATTTTCTTCTGCGTATTTTATCTAAATTAATTTAAAGATATAAAAAATAAGATTTTTAGTTTCAATTTATTTATTTCTCATAAAAAAATCCCTATTTAGTATAAATACAAATTATAACCCATCTCAGATTTTCCAAATGTTTTAGAAAACATATGACTTATTTCCTAGAATAGAACATTTTTTATATTTGAAAAATAAATTCTATTTTTGGAATTCCACAGATATCTTTCACCTTTAATATTTCATAAAATTAATAAATTTTATAAACTTTTATAAAAATGTCAATTTTTACAAAATAATTATTTTTTATTTAAAATAAAGAAAATAAAAAAATACATTTTATTATTTTCTTTATTTAAAATAAATTTTCTTTATTTTATTATCATTAATAAATAATTTAATTTTTAATAATTTAGTAAAAAGGTAAATAATTTGCTTTGTTGTAAATTCTCTCTGAACGCCTGTTTTATGACGTTTTCTGACATCACTTGTTCACTGAAGTTTTGTCTGCGAATTCTTCCAAGTTTTCTCCTGGCCTAAGAAGCATTAAAAATAATTACTTGAGATTCTGCTAAAATTGCACTCTTGTCAGCACAACCTCCTTGAAATCCATGTTTCCAAGTGGCTAAAACAACAGGTTTCATACTGTCATAATCATGTTCCATACATAAATTAGATCTGTAATCGGGTAAAGTATCTTCCTTGATCTTCATGATAATTTTATCTACAACCACAATTTCATTCCAAGGCACTACCACAGTATGCTCATGAGGTATGAAGGGATCCCGCTGAAATTGAAGGTTCACAGCACCTCCTCCATTTACCATCAAATCAAACCTAAAAAAGAATCAAAATATAATGATAAATAATTGATCCTAAGCAGAAATATTAGAAATGTTCACTTATAAGCAACTGTACACATTCTAAACATCTAAAACAGATTTCAAAAAGATTAAATATCTCTTTAAACAAGATTTGAAGCAATATAGAATAATGTAAATTACTCAAACATTCATCCAAACAGTTTCTAGATTAATTACATAGAATGAGATAAAACTGTCTTCATTTCTTTCAGAAGTCATGAAAATCTGATTACAAGATTTTATACTAAAAATAAATTATTTAACAATAAAAAGTAAAAAAAATGTAGCATTTTTATTAAATAAGAGTTAGCATTTTTATTAAATAAGAGAAATTCATTATTAACCAATTATATCTATTATGATTTTTAACTTTATCTTTATAATATCGCAAAGTATAAACAATTATATATTTTATAACAATGCCCAATTATAAGAATTTTGCAATGAAATTTAAAAAGAATATAGGATTTCTAATCTTCATTTTGAAGAAATGTTTTTAAATACTTTTGAATTCCTTGATATATAAGAATGTATAAAATAATGAAATATCTAGTCAAACCAATTGAACACATATTTTGCCAAATCAGTAAAATTTAATTCAGCTAAAAGGTTTGAAGAAATATTTTTGGTAACAATGAAAAATTATGGACAATATACAACAATATTTTGTAACATTTTCTATGAGAGACTTTTTACAGACAGTAAATTGTATTCATATTGATAAAGAAACTACAGTAACTTTCTGTCACTCAGCTATACATGCATCCATAGAAAATGAAAATATCTAATTCCATTTATTCAATAATAGCACAATTCTTTTTTTTTTTTTTAATCCTACATCAAACCTCAATTTTTCAACCACCAGTCTCTGTAGGGCAGCCCAACACAATCTTGAAGAATACGAAAAGTCATCTTCCACAAAATTCATAGCTGCAATGTCAAAAAGTCTAGGGCAAGCAAAGATGTCATACCATAAAGTCCACATAAAGGACAAACATAAGAGTTTGTCAAACCTAAATGGCGAAGGTGCTTTAGCAGATAATTATGCCTAGTCCTCAGCTGGAAATTAGTCGCAACCACAGCTCTGTGGAGGCTGCACGGAAATGGGCTTTGTTAGCAAAGAAGCCCACACTGTCCCTCTCGTGAACAATAACAGCACAATCGAACCTTTAATCTTTCACTACATAATATCATGAATGTCAAAAGAACAAGACTCTTGAAGGCTTTTAGTATTACACCAGATTATGCTGCTTCTGATTACAAATAAAATACTTCTCACTCATCTGCATGGTACAAAAAGAAAAGAAAACAAGTACCAGCCACCCATGAAGAAATATATGTCTCATTATACAAAAATGAAAGAAAAACCTCTAAAGTCTTTTATTTCTTAGTGTTTCCCTATTAATTATATTTAATTAGGGTACAAAAACTTAATTTATTAGCAAGCAGAGCGATATCCAGTTAAATATACATTGCTGTCAACTGCTGCATTACATTAATTACATAATATGAAAATATATTATAAAATTACAGAGGGCTTGATGACACTGTTCTTACTAACACTTTTTCTTACAATATTTTCACTTATTTAGAAATGTTTTTGAGAGCCATTAATACAATTGTATATTATGTTTACAATAATGTTGTTTTCAAAATCCAGATAAATAAAAAATATTAAGTATATTTTTAAACTATAATATATTTATTATTAGTTTGGTAACAAGAAATTATGTGAAATTAGAGAAAGTAAATTATTGTGTCAAACTCTCTTATAAAAAGAATAAACAAATAATTAATATTGCTAAATTAAAATCACCCTGGTAAACAACAATAAAATATCAGAAGTCAAATTTATTTTTAAAAGTAAATGACTTACTTACCAACCAGTATCTCTAGTAATAGTAAATCCCAGTTTTGAATCTGAACTAACACCAACTCTTACACCTTTAAGACCATTTCCTAAGGTACTCACAACACATCCACGGATGACAGCAACTCGACTAAAGGTAATACAAATGAACAAAATACACTGTAATTTAATATGATTAGTACAAAACTTATTATTCACAATAATAAAATTTTATTATAAATAATCCAGAATAAAAATTGATACAATAAAAATAATAGTTTAAAAATATTTTAAATAATAGAAGGAATACATACCTTGAATTGAAATTATTCCAAAACATACTAAGCAGCACAAAAAATAAAATACTTATAAACAACAGTTCAGGTGTAAAAAATTAAATATTAATATAATTTTAGAAAAGGAAGTTAAGCAATTAGATAGAAATATGTTGTAATGGAAAAGTTTATTTGCAAATAATAAATTGTATATAAAGCTCCTTTTAGTTGTTTGTTTGTAAATTATCTTAATGTTTAAACTGACATTTCTATCTTTTTGTAAGTTTCAAATAAGTAAAAAGTTATGATTATCTCATAAATTTTTTTTCTCAGTGATGATTTAAAATTTAGATAAAAATACTTAATGTTAATTGGAAACACTAGATAATTTAATAAATTAAGAGAATGTCACAAAAGTAAAAATAAATTTATAAAAGAAATTAAAACAAGAGTTGTTTACTCACGTTTCATTGAATGCTGCTTTGTAAGCATAACTTTGAACTGAGCCATCTTCAATAAGAAACTGCATACGCTGGAAAAAGGAAGCCGTGACAGCTGGTGGTTGCTTACGAAGTAAAATGTCCAGAGGAGAAGGGGAGGAAAGACATAAAATACTAGTTTCACATGCTTTTGATTTGCAACATTCACTATCTGCACAGTCAACTAAGCCATCTATAAAAAGAAAAGTTAAAAATACACTCAGTGGATTACTTTATAATTCTATCAAATATATACTTTTTTATGTTTAACTTACTATGTAAGTATATAATTAATTATTAAGCTCTGCCAATAATAATAATCAGATTAACATATCTTTTTAAAAAGGTATTATTAGCTATTTTACTTCAAAATTTAAAGTTTCTGAGAACAAACTATATAGGACAAAAGTTTCTCAATTTGAATACTGCATCATTTCTCAATTACAATATCTTGTATATTCTAAGTTTTTAAATAACATTGTTTCAAAGTTTATCTTTTGAGGATTTTAAAAATTATAAATTAATGATAAAAAATTTATAATTAACTGCAAAAAATTGTGAAAACAATGTTCAATTTGTTTTACAGTGATTTTAAATATAAATTTTAAAAGTCAGTCACACTTCCATTCAGTTGAATTTTAACATAAATTTTCTCTAAATAAGTATCTCCACATTACTGCTGAAAAATATCATTATTGGCAAATTTTTATTATTTAAATCAATTAATATTTGTACATTTTGTTATTACTTGAATATCAGTTCATTATAAAAATTTCTTAATTTATGATAACAATTTTTTTAATATGAGAATTTATAAAATAAAATTATATAAATTTACAAACGTCACAATAACTAACATCATTTTGGATTGAAAAAAAAAAAAAAAAAAACCCTCAAATTTTCCAATTCTTACAAGGAGTTACAAATGCAAACATTTACTATTTTGATTAGATAACTGAAATATTCAATAAACAATTACAGTCACTAGAAAATGTGGGAATAGTTTTTTAGGATTGTTTTACATTCATGAGAGAATCCCATTAAAGTCAAAAAAGGATATCATTCTAAGACTGAAAATATCTTCCTTATTTTGCAGTTATTAAATAAACTTCTGTTATTTTTCCATAAAATGCAAATTTTAATATTTATTTAAAAAAATATTTACATGTTAAAAATTTTTCTTTTTTTATAATGTTAAAAATTTTTCTAAATTTTAACAGTTAAATTAATGGTTAATTATAGTGATTTAAAATGTTTGCAATAAATCTACATTGCATTATTAAAAAGCAAAATAAAATATTTAAATAACAATGTGTAATAAAAACAAAAGATTACTAACTACAAATTTAAATACACATTTGGCAGTAAATGTATTACTGTAGAGTAGTGTAGAATAAAAATATTAAGCCTAAAACTTTTAACATAAACCATTAGTTTATTTGAAACACATTTCATAATATTATTTAGCAATTATTTAAACAAACTGTTTTCCATAATGTAAATAATAATACTAACAATAAAACTACATTGTCCAGTTACTGAATTTTTTACTGATGATGATTCAAATACTCATGTAAAATAGGTACATAGTAATTGCTTTTATTGTTAGTTTTCCATTTGTAATAATAAAATATAATAGGTTTCATTCTAATTTTTCTTATTCAAAATCTACAAAATTTTTTTTACAACGACTGGATCAATCAATTCCTTACTAAGCAGTCATTAATAGCACAAAGATTGGGAACTTTTCAGTAACGTTTTTCATTAAATGTGTCTTAACTTTAAGCATTGTCTTGAAAAAGTTGTTTCATTTTGTAAGTCTTTAAAGAGAATCCTTTTTCATATGAAGTGTAGCATTGTGTTTTATGAAATTTTCTTCAGCATAGCAAACTAGTCACAATATTCAATTGTGAATTGATGAAATGATCTTGTAATAAGGGCAATAATTTCAATTACCTTAATCTCTCTGCAGTAGTGAAATTTTATGAACATGTGTCCATAAATATACAAGTATAAAATACAGGGATAATTTTGTGCTTAATTATTTATTAGATTACTAATATATGATTACTTTTTTCATTTACTATTTATTGCATATAAAGAAAAAATAAGAAATAAACAATATAAATTTATTTAATAGATAAATAAGTGATATAAAGGAAAATCCCAATTCAAGTTTTGGCACTAACAGTAACATAATATGTTGTTAAATGTATTGATATGAAAATATAATATAGATATCACTTTAACCATACAAAATTAAGTTTAATAAAAAATAATTTAATTAGGAATGTAAGTTTTTTAAATGATATTACAATATTTTAAGACACTTAGATTTCTTTTAAAAATAAAATGTCATAAATATACATAACTTTAAATAAAACTAATTGAATTTAATTGACTTTTAAACCAATTAATAATACAATTAAATTCCAGACACAATGAAAAATAAGAGCAGGAAACTTAAATTTACCATTATCGTTATCAATCTTATCATCACATATTTTTTCTAAAGGAATACTACAACTTGTTCCTGACCAGTCTTCATCGCACTTGCATTGCCAGTCTTCATTTACTTTCACACAAGTGCCATGTCTATTGCAAGATTGGGGACATCCCTCTAAGCACAAACAAATGTTTATCAACATTACTCATCTTAAAATATTAATTTTATAAGATTTCAGAACTAAAACTTCAGATTAAAGGAATATAAAATCATGAATATAATTCTTTTTTAACATTCAAATGAAATGCAAAAATGTAAAATACAGACTACAAAAATACTGATCCATACGGACATAAAAGAACATGAATAAGGTTATATAAGAATTCCCTAAAAAAAGTAATAAATAGCAATTTAAAATTTGAATTCAATTTTATTTCCTAACCATTATTATATGTAGCATGAAATTATAAAATATAAGCATTACATTTCTTAATTTTTAAGTTTTTTAATGTGACAGTTTTCTTTTAAAAGAGATAATGAGCCAAATGCTTGAAGTAATTTTTTTTTTTTTACAAAATAACTGAAGACAGTTTTTTTTAATGAAAATACAAATAAAATGCAGAATTTACATGTACATAATTTCAAAGATCAGGAAAAAAAAATTTTTTTCAGAAAAATCAAGACAAATATTTAAAAATGTATTCTATATATTATAGATTTATAGCCTGTTTTTCTATATATATAATTACAATTTTATTAACATTACTGTGATTTTAATATTCTAATTCCTAACAATCTTTTTTCTTTAGAGTTTCAATATAAAGTCTAATTAATTTTAATATTGTACCTTCAGATAACATTCAGTTAATTTGCAACAATGATTTTGGAGCTATTTGAGTGACATAATAATAGTATGAAATAATATAAAAATCAAAACGAAATACCCAAGTCACAATCAACGTTTTACTCAAATCTCTTAGAACAAATTTAATAATATGCCTTCATATTTTCAGAACAATAATAATCCATGTGAATGGTGAATATTAATAAGCCATTCAGTTTTAAATAGATGAAAAAGTTCAGCCAATTAATATGAAATTCAATATAACACTTTATATTTAAAATAAATGCAGTGAATATAGAAAGTAAATAAAACCTCAAATTTCTGGTTAGAACTGATAGATGGATAAATAAGAATTGCAATTAACTTTAAACTTTTCTGAATTATGACTTGATAGCTGTAATTATCAAAATTACTATTTTAATGTGATTCCATTTAAACAAATGATAAGGGTTCACTCAGTTTAAGAAAAAATGAATGAAAACATATGTATCATTTTTAAGAACAGAATTTGTCTTAAAAATAAAGAATTACTACAACAGTAGTCCAGGATATTGATTTAATTTTTTCTTTTAAAAATAAAATGTAATAAGAAAGTTTTTAATTTAATTTGTTTTGATGAAAACTCTTTCAGCATATAAGGATTTATTAAGCTGGTATTTATGGTTAGAAAAGAACTGTTAATTAGTAATTATAAAATGAAATACATTTAAGTTCAGAGGTAATTTCTAAGGATTATTTAGAATTAAGTGAAGTTAAAAATTACTAAATCTAGTGAGAATATAAGAATTTTTCAAGTTTCTTATAAAGTGAAATTATACCACTTATTCTTCTGTTTAAGTTAGGTATAAGTAAATGCTCCATTTCCTGATTATTACATAATCAAATTCAACTTAATAAACATATATATAATTTTTAATTCCCTAATGACATGATTCAGTAAAAAAATTCATTTTATTAAATTGAATCTTGAGCTATAATTTCAATATGTAAATAAATTCATTAATATCTAGTTAACTTACAATGTAAATATATAAAATGGAAAATTCTTTTTTGCAAACAATATTTATCTAAAAAAATATGATTTTATTATTGTACAATTAATAATACAATGAGTTCATTTATTCTATCTGAAAATCTAAAATAGGCTTAAAATATTCATTTTTAAATATTTATTGACATTTTTAATATAAGCAGTTTTTGAAAAGAAATCTTAACTCTCATTTAGAAAATCTCAGGCAATAACCATAGATAAATCTATTAAAGTTATTGCAAAATAAAATACTAAAATATAAATTATTTTTATTAAAATAATTTTGTTTTTAGTGGCATAAATTTCAGAAGGATATATTTAAGTTAAGTTCTATAAAAATAATTGACAATCACTAAGATTTTGAGTAGAGTACAAATTAAGCAATAATCAGGAGAGTCAGTAGATTCAATTTTAAAGAAAGCATGTTAATAAAAAGTATTCTCCACTCTACTTTGAATGCACCCACCTAAAGTACAAAAGTAGCCGTTCCAACCTTGAATACAAATACATGTTCCATTGACACATTGTCCATTCTCAAGGCAACGAGGATCACATTGCTTTTCATTGCATTTCGGACCAGACCAGCCTTTGTCACAGATGCAGATGTTCCCTTGGCAATGACCATGGGAACCACAATCCAAATCACAGCGTTCTAGAAATAGCAAAGATTTAAAAAATTAAATTAAAAAATAGATTAATAAAAGCAATATAAATAAAAATGAAGCATTTTCTAAGCACACAAACTACTTTTCTTGACTAATACACATCAGTTTTGGCATGTACATTTCCAAAACTTCTTTTAGTATTAATATGACAACAAATAATAATTATATAATGTCAATAGCAAATAATAAATGACTGAATTTTGCTGTTATAAAATATTATATATGAATTTATTTAAATTTTAGTAACAATGCCAGTTAGATATTCAATAAAATAGATTTATATGAAATACTTTAAGTCTTGATAAACATGTGTTTAAAATACAAAACTAGTATATCTAATTGGCATTGTTACTACTTTTGTACATACTTTTGTAATTATATTTATGGAAATTGAGAAGTCAGTTTTTTTCTTGAAATAAATTCATATACAATATTTTATAAGAGCAAAATTCAGTCACTTATTATTTGCTATTGACATTATATAATTATTATTTGTTGTCATATTAATACTAAAAGAAATTTTGGAAATGCACATGCCAAAACTGATGTGCATTAGTCAAAATTAGTTTATGTGCATAGAAAATACTTCATTTTTATTTATGTTGCTTTTATTAATCTATTTTTAACAAAACATTGAGATTCATAACACCTAATGTTATCGCAAAATAAGTTGGTAGCATTTACAACTAAAATAAATTATATAAAAAATATATTAAAACAATTTAATACAGTAAAATTTTAAAAATTAATTTTAAAAAAACTTGTCAACATATTTATTGAAAGTACACCTTTTTAATTTTCCATGTGAACAATAAGATGCTGCTCTATATTTTGATGCACTTTTAGTTAAAAACTTAAAAAAAGATAAAAAAAAAAAAAAAAAAGTGATTGGACTTTCAAATTTTTGGATCAACTAAGAAATTGTTTTATATCCTGATATTTTTTAAGTAAAAATTTCCTTTTCATCAAATTCTTATTAAAAATATTGATTACTTTTTAATTGTCTCCAGAAATTATTCTTATTTAAAACATATTGATTACTTTTTAATTGTCTCCAGAAGCTAACATTACTATTTAGAACATAAATATTGATATTTGGATAATTTTTTAACCTATTTATAGCATAAGTGAAAAATGTATGTCTATGTGAATGTACAACAGCTTTTTGCATATTGAAATTTAAAATAAAACATCAATTCTAAATTCATAGAACTAAAATTCTTTTTTTATATAGTTATCTTATATTAATTATATTCACATAAATAAAACTAAAAAATTTTAAGAATAGAAAAATGTACATAAAAATCTTAAATATACAACTTTTAGAATGAAAATAGTTTCTTTTGAAAACTTTTAAAATTATCTTTGGAAGCTTTGAAAAGTCTATTTTTACTTTTCTGTTTTATAATTAAAAAACATTGCAATTTTATTTCTGTAATAAATGCTGTTTATGTTAGGAGGCCAATTTATCTTTGTTTCACCAAAATTACCCTCAGGTTGATATAGTCATTAAAAGAGTAAAATTAACAAAAGATGAAAAAAATTCTGATTTTCTAGAAAAACACAAGCACTAGCAGTTTCTTTTTATTTTATATATTTTTAAATGATTACTACTAAAGATTTTGACTGACAGAGAATGGCATCATGCATAAAAATAAAAAATATTGTCTTCTAACAATAGTTACTTCCTCACAGCAAAAAAATCAAAAAAAATCAATCATCCTATTGTTATCACATTTAAAAATAACTAGATTTCTACAAGATAGCTATTCCTTAATGTGGTATACTATGCTTAGGAGCTTAATTTTAACAGAATTGAATAAAATACTTAAATTGAAGTTTTGGATTTGATAGATATTTACCATTCAATGATCACAATTTTATACAAGAGTTAAATTTGACAAGGAATTGCAGGGTAAATGAGCTTTCAAATTACTACAATCGCCCACACATTTCAGAAAATACGACAGTTACTTTAAATGTACAAAAATATAAAAACTTAAAAAGAACTTATTAAAGAGAATATGTTAATCATGCACTTTGTAACTTTGGAATCTGCTATTATCTTAAAAGTTCACAGATGCATATAGCAGCTGAAAAAAATATATATCAATTGATTTAAAAAGGAGTGCATCAAGGAATAAAAGATGTTTTTGTGAAACACTGCCAACAAGGAAATAAAATTATTTCTTACCTTGTGAGCAGTCAGGACCCGACCAGTGATCATCACAGACACATCTCTGCTGTTCTACATCAAAATGGCCATGCTCAGAGCAGTCAGGCAGGCAGCGTAATGAATCTGAGTCAGCCTCACCGCAATCAGCTCCTTTCCATCCCTTGCGACACATGCACATTCCATTGGCACAAGTTCCATGCTCAGAGCAAGCAGGATCCAGACAGTCAACTGAAATAAGTGCACATTAATTTGAAATTACTTCATCTAGATTGAAAATAGTTTAAAAGTCAATATTTATCAATAAATTTGATAACACTAGGAAATGTATATCTAAATATTCAATTCAATAATTATTTTACACAAATTATATCTAATGTGATACAATTAAATCTTCCAATGTAATGCAATGCATTAATTTAATTATAGAATTTATAAGAAATTATATATTATCCTAAAGCACTGAAATAGTCTGATTTTCAAAATTCTATGTTAGATTCAAAAATTGAAGACTAAAGAAAATTAAACAATAAGCTATTACCCATACATTAATACATATAATGTATACTAAACTATTAATAAATTTAAGCTTAATATAATTGTGAATTAATTGTAACTTTCAGTCCTTATACAGTAATCAAATTATAACAACAATTTTGGAAAAGCAGTGCAAGATAAAATAAATGAATAAATTTCTATTAAAAGATAATGTAACAAAAATATTTCAATTGTTTTAAAGGAAACATTTTAAAAGTAAAGCCACAATAGTAAACTATTTTAAACGGATTATAAATTTGAGAATATGCTATTTTTAAGGGTTTTTGTAAATACCTGAAACTATCAGAATAAATTAACATATAGTTAACATTTTAAAAATATTTTTTTAAAAAATATTACCTTCTTCACAATGAAATCCTTTGTAACCAGGGAAACAATGGCATACACCATCAATACAGTCACCATGTCCATTGCAGTCAGCAACTTCACATTCATCTTCTCTTAATTGACATTCCTTTCCTTTCCAACTGGGATTACAAAAACATTCACCATTCATGTAATGACCACGTCCACTACAAAGAACTGGACAGACACCTAGAAAAATGTTTGAAATACCATTTAAAAGTAGTTACATTAATGTGACTTAAAACAAAACAATCTTAAATACAAATTTTAAGTCAGTGAGTAAACAATGAATCAGATAATAAAACATACGACTTGAACAAGATTCACCAGCAAAATCTGGTTCACAAATGCAACTTCCCATAACACAAGTACCGTGTCCATGACAATCATATGGACAAGGTAGACTAGACTGATCTGTAAGAGAGGCAATAAGTAAATTTTTTTATCAAATAAAGCACAATTTTTATCAATTTGAAGAAAAAGAACAATGAAAATATTAATGACATCAGCAAATTTTTTTTAACATTTTGAATTAAAAAAAATATGCAAAACAAGTCTCCATAAAACTATAATGAAAAATACTAATAAATCAGTTAAATTTTTAAACCAATTTCCTATAGTTGGATTAAAATAATTTATTTCAAAAACAAATAAAAAGAATATTTTATTTCAAGGAATAAAATACTTGTTAGTAAAATTTCTTTATAGCATTGAGTATAGATTACAATGTTACTTAACAGTGATTATATTTGATATCTTATAATTCAAGAATATAATATTAAATATTTATTTAAATATTTATCGATCAATTTCCGTAGAAAAGCATTAAGTTATCGTCTTTAAATTTTTATACAATATATGGATCAAATTTCATAATAAATTTTTGTTCACAAAGAATTAATGCGGCAAAATTATTCTCAAAAAATTAAAAATATACAAAAAATTGTAGTAAAGTTAAAAAAATTAGCATTAAAAATAACTAAGTGATTTTGTAATAAATTAATTAAAAATGAGTTAAAACAATAATGGAACAAACATTACAGAACCAAATTCCATATATTTTAAGAGATTTAAAAATAATAAGTTATATACTGAATTTATCAAAATAGAAAAACAAAGTATTTATATTATGATTTTGTTTATCTTGTCTATCTATACTATTATATAACGGAAATTTAAATACTTAAATAAGCATTGTACTCATAATTATATTTTTTAAAACTTATTTAAGCACAAACATTAAATGGAAATACATTTGTTAATACTATGTAAAAACTATTCAACATAAACTTTAACAAACTGCTTTCATTTAGAAATTTAATTTGCACTTCATTTATACTTTAATTAAAAATGTTTATAGGAAAAGTATATTCCGCCATTTATTATATTTTACAAAGTAAAAATTTCCATAATGATTCAATAAATTTTGGAAGAAAAAAGAATGACAAATAATACATTACAAATTTTTTTATGAACAGTTTTTTGTTTTTATTCATCACCAATTATTAACTGCTGACAAATTGCAGTTTTCTGTCATTATTTGGGACATGACAATAATTGTTAATAAATATATTAACAATAAAATCATTCTTATTTCTAAAATCAATTGCACTAAAGCACATTTATGAAACAAGAAAAAGTAACTATTGCTGTCGCAATTCATTTACATTTATTTCGTTTTTAAGAACTAAATGTGCAATTAACTCAGTAGCCTTTTTTTCTCATTTCTATATTTACCTACAAACAAATGAAAATTAATAAATGCAAACATCTCACCTGTTAAATTGGGTACAAAGGCAACTTGCTGTGGTTGATCACCATCATTATATACAGATATATACCAAGAGCCTTGATCTAAGAACTGTACAAATTCCATAATGTAATAATCCTAAAAAAAGAAGCAAACAGATTTATATACATAACTTATTTTAATTTTGTGAGAATAAGTGAATAGAATGTTAATTTAATGTTTCAATCACATATTTTGAAATGACATGTTAACTACAAAATCTTAAACAATCACAAATTATTAAAACATAGAAAAGTATGCTTCCGCCATTTTTAATAGTATAAAAATTTAAATTAAATAATTTATAAATGGTGAAGAATACCTTAAATTAAATTTGATATATTGCACTATCTTTCCAACATTTATAAGCTTAATGATAAAATTAACCAAAACAAAATGAATTGCAAGGAATCAGTTTGAAAAACAAGACAAAAAAATTAAAGCACATAATAATTATAATGATACTTCAACTAAATGCCACAATTAAGGGCAAATATCAAACAACATTAAGCAATCTCACTTTCATTTCAAAAAATGAAATTTATATTAAATCAAAAGTATATTAAACCTAATAATTTATGCACTAAACACAGATGAATAAACAGATATTTTTGTATATGCCATACTGAAAGAAATAAAAGCTCAAAGAGAAAACTAAAACTTCTGAATGAAGTGTCATTTTCAATGGGGAAACAAGAAATTTTACAGTTTGGCACATAAAAGTATTCATTTTTTAAGTTCTAATCTAGTTATGAGTTGAAAAGATTAAATTAATAAAATAAAGGCAGAAGCAGAATTTACTTTGGTGTGTCATAGATTTTCAATAAATGGCACACTTAAGTGATGAAGAAATAAAAACTAAAGAATTAAAATAAATAATTTTTACAGAAATTTCAGTTTATGTGAAAATATAAAATTCTACAGTATAGTAAATAAAAAGTTTACACATTACAAAAATAATTTAATAAACTCAGAAAATGATGTTTTGTATCACAAACCAAAGTCACATGCATAAATTAGTGAAAAGTGAGTAGAATGAACTGTATAATGCCTCTTTAGTCATAAGTCAATTCTCTAATTATAAAGTTATTAAATATTGAATTCAAGATTCCTTCCATCCATGTTCCCATTAACTTCTGAAAAATCATGCATGAGCAAAAGAAGAAATAGCTACAATGGATACAATTTATTTTAAACAAAATTCTATGAGAGATTCCACCTATTTATGATAGGCGATTAAATTTTATAAATCATTAAGCAATATTTTGTACTGCAAGAAATTCATATAAAAAAAAAAAGGCTACAATTATAACATGCTAAGGAAAACAATCCTCTCACTTCAAAAATATATTCATAATATAAAACAAAAATTTATAAATAAAAATATTTTGACCAAAATAATAAATAAATAAAGAATGCCACATGTAACTAAATTTTATTATTTAATTAAATTAAAATAATTTTTAACTACCTTTGTTGCTCTTTTGCTGTCTTTCTTTTTTGGATCTAAAATTTCAACAAAATCATATCTTGTATGTGTGGGTATACCATTCCTCCTTCCATAAATACCAACACTAGCACCTTCAGATAAAGAATAATTAAACTTGACTAAAGATGGAGCATGCTGTTGGAAATGGATGTTCCAGTGACCAAATGAATCTACTTTGCGAGTATATGTTTTTCCTAAGTAAATTTCTGAGAATGTTTCTGTCATAGGAGGAAGTGTTTTTGATGGCAGTGAAGATGGGCCTAAAAAAAGCATTAATCATAAAAATGTATTGATACATAATAATTTCTTAAATATATAAAAATGATTACGTAACAATCATATTAATTACTACATACAACTGGGAATATATATTTCACAAACATTAGATAATTTTTACACAGGTGGTTCATTATTCAATAAAAATAAACTTAGTAAATATGTTGGTAAAATTCTCTAAAATAGTTAGTCTAAATGATTGCTTTTCAATATTTTAATACACATAGAATCACTGCTATAAAAGACAGCTATATTTTAAGAAACGGCCATAATTAAACATGCATAATTTTGAGAGAAAAATCTCAAAAAGCAAACAATGAGAAACTTAAAATAACATTCATATCATATGGTTTTGGCTTTTTTGAAAATTATAGGTAATTTTAACTAATATTTTTGTTATTAAATAAAATAGTCTTATCACATTACATCTTTTAGAGTTTTGCTTTGAATTTTAATTTCGAATTATAGACTATCAACGTAAAAATTATTACAAAAACCTGAAAATTTTCAATAAGAAATTTAATGTGGAAATTTTTACATATTTATATTACATTAATTTTACTTAAAATATTTTGATAGTAAATTGAACCTATGAAGGCACAAAAATATTTCCACAGCCATTTTAGTGAGCAATAATAATTAAAATAATTTATAAATAGGCTTTTAATTATTATAAAATAATAAAGAAAAATAATTTGCATTTTTAAAATTAAAGATAAATTTCTGTATCTCATTAAGGTTAGATTAATTAGTCAAAAAATAAGAATAGCTATTACTATTAATGTGAAAGTAATCAATGATTAAAAAATAATCCAGCTAATAACATTAAAAAAACTTAAATATCATGCATTACAATTTGAAGGAAAGTAACAGTTTTACATTTTAACAATGTGCAATATGTATAAGATGGAGCACATCCTTTATTTGAAACCATGAGTATAAGCAATTTCTAAGGCAATATTTTGCCACAAATTAAGTCAGCACATATGTAAATGCACAATATGAAATCGACCTTTCACTTAGTTAAGTATAAAACATATTTTATAAATTTTATTCATAAAATAATTGAGACTGATTCCTTCTGTTTGAAAGATAATATCAAACTTACTGAGATGATTTATAAATTATTAATGAAATATTATATAATGGCTGATTTGAAGTAAAATGCAACATCAAGTATTTATTCTCAATAATTAAAACAACAATAAGAAAATATTAACTTATAGTGCTTTTTACGGATATGTCAAAATACTAATAAACATTTAAAAAAAAATATAAGTCATTCAAAATCAACCAAAAGAAAAAATATCGAAACATAATAAATTGCATATCTTCAGATTAACACACTTTTACACAATCAATTTGAAAGCAATGAACAGTTAGAGAATGGTCAGGTTTATATTATTGTCAAACTAAAAGTTTTGTTGGCTGACATATGCTATTTTTAATGCCATAAGCAGAAAGTTTTAAGAAATAAGCTATAGAAAAGATAAGAAAATTTTTAAAGAATTTTAACATGAAAAGAAAAATAAGGAAAAAGCAAAAAATCAGGTATGTATACTTGTTTAAAAAAGTAATTTATGAAAGTAATTCATTAAAATAAAATAAAGAAACTTTTTGTTGAAATTTTTGAATAGTAAATAGTTTATTAGTTTCAAAAATAAATTTTAATAAAATACTTAAATTTAAAAAAAAGAAAATTCCAAGTAAACAATCATTTTTATATTACTTATTCTAAGTATTAAACACTTTCAAGAAAAAAAAATCAGGAATACGTTGAAAATTATATATTTGGATGAAAACAACTTGAGTCTAACAATGCTATAATAAAAATTTATAAAATAATGATTAAATTATAAAAGTAAACATTTAATTCGGAGCAAGTATTGACATAACAATATTCATTAAAAATGAATAACAAGAGAATCAGATGCATGATTACATATTAGAAAAATGTTAATTTATATGTAAATTTATAATTTACAAACATCAGCACTTCCATTTAAGAGTAGCATTGGTGTTGTTTAATCTAGTAGTGTGTTACAAAAACAAAGCAATAATCAGATTAACAGAAAATGGAAATTTTCCTTATACAATTCCAATCTTTTTCATTACAGCACCAAGGATACAATTAAAAGGAAGAAGCCCTTTATTTGTTGCATACCTCCACACTAAGTTATTATGTGTTAGTTGGTTATAACTGAATTAAAGTTAATATTAAAAACCCATACAGTTAGTAACAGGATATTTGCATACATGAGGCAAAAGGAAGAGAAAAAGTAGGTAGTTATTTTAGATGGTTAAAGATACTTGAAAAATGCCAAGTGTTTTCAGAAGAGGCTAGTAGTTGGTAGTATAAGCAGCTTCAGACGAGCAAACCTACACTGGAGGTATACATTTTAAAACTTACCATAGGTAAAATCATCAGTAGCTGTTGGAACCGTCTCAGTTTCAACTGAAACTTTGGTTAGACTTTCAGTGACAATTTCTGAACTATCTTCATTGACTGAATTCTGTATTTCATCATCAGATGGTCCAGTTGTTTCCTCAGTACTATAAGTAGAGACTTTGGATAATACATTATAAGCACTAGTATTTGGTTTAAAATTTTTACTCTCACCACCACCTTCCAAAGACACAGAAGCCTGACTACTTACAGAGTTTTGACTAGAAACTGTAATAGTTTCAAGTGGGACATTTTCTGCCATTTTTGATTCACGAGACGTAGTTTTCTCATACTTGGAAGCTATTGTAGCTTCTCTTGGTACAGATTGTGTAGATGAGTGGGATTCCACTGGATAATGCTTATCAACTTGCTCATACTCTGGATATTTATAAATATCTGGCACCTCAGAATGTTTTGGTAGTAATATGGGTGGATCAATAACACTTTCTTCTGCAATATTATGATCAAAGTGGTTATGAAATAAAGCAGAAGCATCTTGTACTAAAGCTTCAGGACTTGACATGATATGAATGGGTGTTTGTTGAAAGTTATTTTTAGAATTATCTTTCATTCTGAGCTCTTCTGCAATAGGAAATTTTTCTCTTTTGTTTTTTCCTTTAGATTCAAATGCATCCATGGGTATTAAATAATCATCGCTGAGATCTACATTTGGCAGTTTAGCAACTGTCAAATCACTTTCATCAACACTTTCTCCTATGATTGGTGATTCACCGCTAGAAATATCACTCGATTCTATTGCCAAACTTTTTAAGGGTAAAGCAGCTTTTTCATTTTCATCATTATGATTAATAAAATTGCCAACTTCTCTAAGTTTTCGTACATGAGGTACATTGTCAGGAGGAACATTACATTTGCATAAAGGGTACATACTTTTAATTTCTGTTCCATCATTAGTTCTGCCCATATCTTCAATCATCACAGGACAAGGGTGTTTGTTTGCATACTGCCAATTTAGCACTGCAACTGCTGAAAGAGGATAAATTTAGATAGTAGACAAAAATTATGGAATACAATGTGGTTACTTCCAAAATATATTTTAATTGAAAAAATCTGAATACACATATGTGGGTACTTACATATTATTCTGTTGACCATAAAAAGTATATCAAATGTAAAAAATTCTAATGACTTTTCTCAAAATGTGTTGAAAAACATAATCAGAACTTGCAAGTGTATAAGATGCACAAGTCTATAAGATCTCTTTCTTTATACATATTTTTAAAGAATAAAACTGTTCATTGTAAAAAGTTTACTCGATTTTAAATATAAAGTAATTCTGCCTTCTTAGTAAACATTAAGTAATACTTAATGTTTACTAAGAAGACAGAGAGTATTTATTAAGTTTACACAGAAAGTAATACTTTTCGCAAATACCCAATTTATATGGGAAATATCCGTTTTATATAAAAAGCTACTTAGATTATGTTTATTGAATACAGTAATAGAGTTAATTCTAAAAACAAAAGTGTAAATAAAATAAGATATAATGATGGAATTGAAAAGATGAAATACAGTTTCTTTAAGATCCTCTAACTAATTCTGCCAGTTCCTTCCACTTTTTTCAGTTGAAGCAACCTGAAATGCTTCTTTGTAGCCTTATTGTTTGTATAATGATTTAGAAATGTCAACATTGCTTTTGATCCATAATAAAACAAATTTGAGAAAATTGTATGGCAGAAATTTAACACTTAACTCACTCGTAACAAGTTAATAGTTTAAACAAACCCAGCTATGATTGTCAATGACAGAACATGCATATTCATTCAACTTTGTGTAACTGTAATATTCTCACACTATATAGAAAACATTATAAAAAAAAAAAAAAAAAAAAAAAAAAAAAAAAATCACAAAACACTAAATAGAGGAAATTATTAGAAATATAGGTAATCAAAAACTGAGTGTCAGTAATATGACACATCTATTTCTGCAGACCCATTTTCGAAAGAAAACTGTGTTGCATATGTCATTAAATACATTAACTTTTTTTGAAATAAAAAATTGATAAAATATTAATTTATATGCAGCTGAGTTGCAACATTTAACAATCTATATTTCTTTGATGAAAATGGTCAATGGAATAATACACAAGGAGTTATATATATGAATACATATATTTTTGACATATTTGGAAATGTCATACAAAAAACAAAGCAAAATAGATAATTCTATTTTTGCGTTAAGATTTAAATCCTTTTATGAGTATAAATTGCCTAAAAATAACTTACAAGAAATTTCTGAAATTTATATTTAAGAACATTATTTAGAAACAGAGAATATATAATTATACCCATATCTAATAAAAAATTAAAAATTTTAAAACTTATGTATTTACAAATGAGCAATTAAGGGCTAAAATAGAAATGAATGCACTTTTATATAAATGAATTGTATGGAGTGTAAAAGCAAATATTTTTATAGTTTCAAAATTTAAGTATTTGAAGCTTAGGACATTTTTTTTAAAATTCAAATCTTCAAAACTTCTAAACATTTTAATTTATAAATTTAATGAAAATATTTTATTGGCAATAAATAAGATTTTTATATTAAACGCTACCTTTATAATATATTTTATTGTCTCAAAAAATGGATTTCTAAAATATATTTTCAAAAATGACATCTTATACCTGTTTGCTTTATAAATTCTGGCTCAAATAATATATTTTAATAATAAAATATTATTTTATGTATATTTAATAATTTTTAAACGAAAATGCAAAAACCCTTTTGATTCAAACTCAGGTTTATAGAAATTTAGAATTTTCTTTGTTTCTATTCTATAGTAATTTAAATCTTAATTAACAAAATTATAGCATTAAAAACTTTATATAACTTCAACATATTAAATACTAGTTGCATGCAATATAACACTAAAAATAACCACAGACTATAATTACTAAATGTGTTTCAAAGCATTTCCTAAATATAAATTTAACCAGTTTAAAAAAAATAAAATTATTAATTTCCTCAGAAATACTTTTAATATTATAAATTTAGACAAAAATAGAAACTAAGCTAAAAATGTATAACCAAAAATCATTTTAAAACTTTTATTATAAACTGATAAGAGATCTTTTCATAAAACCTCAAGAAACCTTAAAATTAATAAATTTAAAAAAAAAAAAAAAAAAAAAAAAAATACAAATTATTTAATTATAATTAAAAACAAGACTGCTTACATTTATTCATTAAAATTTGCATTCATGAATTTTTCAATAGATATTTAGATTAAAAGACATCATAACATTCTCATCTTAAGCCATTTAATTTAGAAATATATATATATATACACAATAAACTTAAGGATCATTAAATTTTCCCAATGATAATAATACCTTAGAATTACATTCTGCTAATTATTATTTATGAATTTTTTTGCAAAAACTATTTTACACTTAATAATAAACACTGGAATCTAGAAATTGTAATTTTTCTTTCATAAATTGTTAGAATTAAATATTTCTTTATGAATTATTAATAACAGACAGCTTTGCTTTATTTATATAAAAATTATTTGATGTAGCTGAATTTCCCACTCAAAATCAAAATTTAAAAACTACATTACTTTCAAATAAAAAAATGAATACTAAAACATACATTTCGTTATTTTTAAAAATAGGTGAAAAAAATATACTCTCAAAATTATTGAAAAATTCATAATTTTCTACACAATATTTCTTTATGACATATCAGTAATGTAAGAAAAAATTGTAAAAGAAAGCATCATCAAACTGATTCAATGTAAGTTAATTAAAAATTACATTTTTAAAGTAGACATGTTAAGAGAAACAGCATAATAAAATGGCATGCAATTTACCACAAAGCTTTGTTTACCAATAAAATATGCAAGAGATGTTAAAAGAACCAATGATAAAAATATGAAAATAATAGCAGTGCATTTCCAACTACATCTGGATGACAATGTTTTTCTAAATTGAAATCGTGAATGACTGAATCGGCTGGACAATGGACGCCTCAAGTTATTGCGGACGGGAATACCAGGCACAGACGCAGTTGAAGGATATGACATGTGACACCTGAAAAAAAAAATAAATGCTAAATTTAAAGGCAAAATTTTACAAATGTAAAATTTAAATGTATCAGCAAAATTAATTAGATAAAAAGAGATACAACTTACAGATAATGGAAATTTTTTTTAAGTTTTACTTTTATAAAAGTTAATGCAGAAAATAAATTTAACTACATTTTTATCATGCAGCCATTAAAACTGAAGATCTCACATTATATCAAAAAGTTATAAACAGTTTATTTTTATTTCCTATAATAAATGTCTCTATAATAAATATCAACTAAAAAATAGTTATTTTTATAGCTAACACTTGCAATTAACATGAGCAACTAATACTTGGAAAAACAAAATGCAAACTTTTTAAAATTTGCATAAAAAATTTAATTTTTTCAAAAAATGTTAAATTTTTTTATAGTAATTCTATATTTTTAGAATCCTGTTTAGTTACAATAGCAAAATAAAAAATTGAAATATTATGAATTTTCTTTGATACTTAATAAAAAAATTCATTATAACTGAATGAAATTATTTTATTATTTGTTACATAGAATTTTATTGTTTCTGTTACATATTAAATAAAATCATTCTTAAAAGCTTACTATTTTTGATCTCTGGAATTACGATTCTGATAAAAAAAGATAATAAAAAAGTTATTTTCTTTATTTCACTGATATTTTATTTCTTTTTAATTCCAAATATTTGAAATTATATTCTTTATTAAAAATAATTTTTAATGAGATTGCTTCTCCTCCAACAATACTTTCTTTTTTCCTCTCTCATTTATTAAATACTAAGTAATGTTTTTAAAGAATTAACAATCAAATTGGAGTTAATCAAATAAAATTATTCATAGTATTTTACTCACTTTATATATCTTTAAATTTTAGAGAGGGAATCAGTATTTATATATTTTCATTCTACAATTATTTTGTAATAAAGGATATACAAAAATAATAAAGAGTAAAATTGAAGACCAAAAGATTTCATTTCAAAGAATTTACAATAAAATGTGTATTTTTCCTTTTTTTTTTGTATTGCATTTTGAAAAGTTATTTTTTAGGGTTGAAACAAAAAATACAAGTAAAAATTTGTTTTTATAGCATAAATAATTTCTGGAAAAGAGTGCAAGACTTTTTTCAATTAAATTCTATCCATTGGTAAAGAGCTTCCACACAAATAAGACAAATCACTAAATAAAGTGGATATGTATTGCAGCTCTTTACAGCAGAATGGATTCTTTCACGTGAAAACTTTATCTGTCCAGCATGTTTCTAGCTGTTTGTACAATTCGTTGTCTTTATAGCATATAGTTTGAAATTGAAATCTGGTTAAAATCCAAATCTTTGTAAGATGAGAAATAGTACATTTGGATTTAAGAGTTCTAAATAAAACATATAACAAAATATTTTGCGATGAATAACAAAGTATGAAGTTCCATTTTAAAAAAAAGATATGACATTGAAGTTTGAATTGATGTGCACTTTTATAATCAAAGTAAATAATAGTACATTTATTTTTTCTTAAAATTATTTTTTATAAAACTGTTTTTGTAGTAATTTTTTGTATATATTTGGGTTTAAAAACATATTATTTCTATATATAGTAAATTATTTTAATATTTTAATGTTATGCAATAAGTACTTCTAAATTATGCTTCCTGCTCAGTTCATTAAAAACAAAATGCATAAATAAGATTACTTATTAATTGTCTGGTTATTAATTTCAACTGTGTAACTCTTTATAGGATATGATCTTAAAAGGATGAGGCATTGCTCAACAAACTAAAAACAAATTTTTATAAAAACTAGTGTTATTAATTTGAAGCTGTTGCCTAGCTTTTGTCCCCTGTCTCATAATACAATATAGGAAAGGTTTTTTTTTTTCTTTTTTCCCCACTTTTGGGATGTAGGTGTAACACATATATAAATTTAATTATCATTAAAGATAATATAATTTATGCCAATAACTATTAATGATTTTGTGTAAATGAGTAGCATTATTTTGGTACATCATATTTTATAATTTATTTTATGATAATAATTTTTAAGAAATTAATTTTCAAATTATTTCATAAAGGACTTGTGTGTGTGACAAATGAAAGGAGATAATTTAAAATATACTCTAATATGAAATTACATATTTGAATTATAAAAAATAGAAATTGGCTGAAATTGTAAAAAGAGAATGATTTTATTGTCTTTTAATTCATGATTGATACATATTTGAAATTGTTAAAAATATATATAAGAATATTTTAACTATGTTAAAAAATAATTTTGTTCAGGATATAAAAAGAATAATTTGAAAAAAATATTCAAATAATATAAATCACAGGCATAAAATAATTTGCAATGAATAAAAATGGACTTTTCACCTTTCAGGATTTTTAACATCTCCATGGTGAGAAATTCCACGAGAAGTATTTGCATCACTTTTCTTAGCAGATGCTGGTAATTTTGGAACATCTAAAAAAAAAAAAAACATGTAATAAAAATTAAGCTTGATAATAGGAAACTAAACTTTGATTACAATATATATTCTCTATCTAAATGAAATAACTAGTTTTCTTTAAGACAATATTCATCAAGCTGAGAAGATTAATTTTTGGGTTTGCTTTTAGGTTACTTTGCTTTGCAGTAAATTAATTCATCAAAAGCAAAAAATAAAAATTGTTAAAATTTGATAAAATAATCTGTAATTTAGATTAAACATTTCCTTTTCCAAATGTTCACATTTAAAGCAATATTTAATATATATTAAATAAAACATTATGATGTAGAATGAGATACTACCTTTTACTTTACACTATACAAGAGTCATTACCTATGTGATTCATTGCACTGAGGAAATAAATATTAGAATAAAGCAATTAAAATTATATATTTATTAGTCTATTGAGAAATTAAAAATTTGCTCTTATGAAAGAAAGAATAATTTGGAAGCTTTATCACACTTTAATTTAGAATATGTAATATAATATAATGTTTAATTCATGTTTAATAAACTTTTGGTTTATATTTAATAAACATTATCAAAAGTAATACATATAAGAGTCATTCTTTTCAAATGATATAAGCCATTAAATTTACAGAATTTGCATGAATATATCATTGATATTATATCCTCATATACAATCTATAATTAATTACAAACAAGAATGTTGCCATAGGTAATTTAATATATCTGAAAAATTTAGAAATAAATTTTTATTTAAATTATTTTTGCATTTTTCCTGTATATATAGTTTTATTAATTGTTTATAAGAACAATATTCTTATACACCGTATTTTTCAGTAATGCTAACTAGTCTGTATTATGATTCTTCAGTTTATTATGATTGAAAAGCAATAGACACGTCATTTTATGAAGATTAAACAGTTTAAATTTAATGGTTTACTATTGATAGCCAAAGCAATACGCTTTACATGTTTAAAAAAAAGGTATTTGAAAGGTAGATCTAACAGACGCCTATCGGACGAGTACCTGAGTGATTTTAGTTACGATGGCTATGACAGTGACGAATTCACTCCTTACAATGATGACCATGATATTTCGGATTCTGAAGATGAAGATGATGAACAAATCGTTCAAGATGCAGCATGTCAGCGCGATAATTCCGCTACGATTAAAAATTTAACTTGAGAAAACAATTTAACATCTATGAAAAAGGTTATCTTTCATAAAATCCGAGTATATATCGAGTATTTTAAAAGTCAATCTCTCCTTTCATTAAGTTAAAAATTATAATCATTATATGGCAATGTATTGCCAGTTATTTCCAGTATATCTTACAAAAACAGTAAAAGATAAATTTATAAACAACAGAAATAATTTACAGTTATAGTTAGTTTTTAACCAAAATGAATAACAATTTAATGTAATTGCTGTAATTTCCCAACTGTAAAATATCACATTGACATTCAAAAATTCAAATCTGAAAATTGATTCAAATGTCTCATTTTATGCAAAATTATGCACATGAAGATAAATAAAAAATTTCATCTGAATTGGGCAGATTAACTTTTTAAATATATTCCTATTGATACAAAAAATTTTTTACATATTTTTATGCTTTAAGGAATTACTATTAATTTGCAGTTATGAAATTAACAATATAACTCAATAAGAATTTATTTCATTATGAAAATTATTAGCTTATCACTGTAGAGAAAATTAAAACTTATTTTAATTTTAGATCTTGTGTATTTCTAAAATTTTTAAATAAAATAATTGATTAAGAATTAAGTTTATTTCGAGGAATAAATTGTTTAAATAAATGCATTAAATGAATAAAGCAATTAAAATTATATGTTTATTAGTCTAATAAAAAATAAAAAATTTGTTCTTAGGAAAGAATAAATTGGAATCTTATATATTGATTGATACTGCTTTTTCATACTCCTGAATGTAATATATGAAAAAACATGAGAAACAATTAAATTTTAATTCAACTCAAATAAGAGTTTCACATATAAGAATTTAATTTAAAACAAATTTAAATCCTTGTGCTTGCTTCCGAATAGAAAGACCAATATTTGGAGCTTTCAAAGAGAACTTTTATCATTTTTCAGTTCCACTCAGATTCGATTCGAGTATATGTACTATGTATAACTTTATATTTTTAGTTAATAAACAAAAATTATAA
Organism: Latrodectus elegans; assembly: GCA_030067965.1. NCBI lineage: Eukaryota > Metazoa > Arthropoda > Arachnida > Araneae > Theridiidae > Latrodectus > Latrodectus elegans. The sequence goes on from CM057820.1 coordinate 13,443,986, forward strand.
AAACACTTTTTGATTTATCAACCTTTTAATTATATCTTAATCTTCTAAGCATTGTTTTATTTATAGTAAACAATAGAATCAGATAACACTGCTATATCATAGATTGGCAGATAAATGTTACTATCAAAATGGAATATTGAAATTTAATATTTTGAAACAAGTCTACAGAATATCGGACGGAAGCAATATCTTCAGTAAAGCAACAGTATTTGATTACTTTTATTTGCTGCCGAAGAGTAGTTTCGATTACAGTATCAGTTAAGTATTATTACCGATTAGGTCTTATCATGTACTAAGTATTTAAAAGATTATCAGGTACAAATTAATTGATAACTTCAGAATGAAAATACTAGGATCATATATCATAAGATATCTGCCTGAAAAAAGTAACAGGTGAAAATATAACCCGATAATTTCTTTTTCCTTTCAAGGTGAATGGATTATGCAGATAACTTTCCAATCAAAATAACACGCAATCGGGAAAGTCGTAGGTTCTACAGTTGATCCAAGAGGAAACCTTAGCTCTGAGCGAGGCAATATATATTTAATACCCATTTTTGGTCAGAGGGCTCGAATGACTCAGTACCTTCATGTATATATGCTCAGCAAAGTGAAGCATTGCTAGCCACGGGAGAGTAATAACATTCTACAGCATTGAATTGCTGGAGCTCTATGGTTTGGAAACATGTTCATGTTAATCTGAGACGTCAAAAGTATCTTCGCTCACTTGGTTTGAATGCAGAGTTGTCTGCTCAGATGTCGATCACGTCTCCTGACCGTTGTTTTAAATTACGAAGTGCTTGGTGATAGGTGCGGATTTTCAACCTTAATAACATTAAAACAGTCCAAGACTGCCTGCATAATTATGTATGTATGATGGTTTGGCATATAGGGAAGAAAGTACCAGCTGAAGGAGTAAATTTCCTCATTTTACTGTTATTTCAAAATTATACTGTGGTAAAATCGTATGTTGGTACATAAAGTTATAACTTATAGGTGTAAGTCAGTAAGTATCACACCGCTTCCCGTTAAGATTAGCAAAATGAATGATTCAAAACAGTATTTTGAACAAAGCTATATAGAGTAAATATGGCTACAAATATTTAGGAAATATTATTTGCAATTTCTCATTCAAAAAATTTTTCTCAGAAAATTACGTAATAGGTATTCTTAAATTCTCAAGAAATAATATTTAACAAACTCTGCTTTAATAATAGTTTAAATGTTTTAAAAAAATTAAGGAGATTTTTATTTGAGTATTCATGTTTATTATTTGATTAAAAACATTAATTGCTTTATTGAATAATTACGGGTAATAGAGTTTAATTTTAAAATGACTTAGTATTATTAATATAATTATATTGACATTATAGTGATGATAGATTTTTCTAGAGTTTACAATTTAGTTTGTAGCAATTTTTTCCTGCTCTTAAAATAAAACAATTTCTCTCAAAAAAATTTCTGTGCTTCTGTTAGTTATGAAATATTTTTCCTAAAGTAATTGCAAATTGTGTAACTTTTTTGAAAAAATATTGAAAAGCAAATTTTCCATGAGAGTTATTGAAGAACCAATATAATCACAATACAATAACCAATGAAATTAAAGAGTTTCCCTTCACATTGCAAAAGAAAAACAATTTAATTCAGTAAAAGATAAACATTCCAGCATCTAACCACAAGTACTATCAATTTAAATTTATTTTCATTGTTTTATGAAGTATTCAACGTCAAAAGTTTAAGAACTCCTTTTATTTTTAGTTAAAGAGTTTCTCTCTTTTGGACTTGTTAAAAAATCTTTACAAAATAGAATAGAACCTTACGGGGAAAAATCATTTGTAAAATTTTCGTCAAAACAGACTTTTTGATTAATCGATATGTTTGTTACTCTGAAGTGCTACTAATAAAATAAATTTTTCTTGCAACTCGAGTTAAATATAGTTATATGCAATTAAATTAAAAACATTTTCCTTTATCACATAACTTAATTCTTAGCACACTTTATTTGTCATCACATAGTTATAGGTAAAAAAAAAGCTATATATTATTACATTTTCCTTTAATATCCCCCTCCCCGAAATAACAGAATCGCAAAATAAAATGCTTATAACCTAAAAGCATTAGCAATAGTGGGTTTGAACGTATAACTATAGAATTCCAAAACTAATTCATAACTGCAGAAATGCATGTCTGAATAGCGTGCCTTTCGGGCATTATTATTTACTAGCCATAACTAATTAGTGTGATTCTGCCAAATATGAATGATCGACCAGAAAGAAAAACCAGTAGTGAATACAAATGACAGGATCTGATCCCAAATCGACAGATTCCTCACTTTCTCATAAAAGACTTCAAGTAAAAAATAAATAAAACATGGAATTTCCATTTTCAAACGAAATGAAGTTCCGAATCGAAGTGAAAGCCCGACAAAGACGATTAGCGTCGTAAAAATAGTTGGACGATTGTCGTGGAAAATATTTACTAATAGAAGTTTGTAATGTGAAGAACGTGAAAATGATTTTTAGAGAAAAGTTTCCTCCAAAACCTTTCATTTGTGTTTGGAGTGATTTGTACTTTAAAAGGCGCTTGAGGCACATTTTTACCTTCTATTTGAATAATAGATTTTAACTTTTAACCGAACGCTGAATGAGGTAAGAAAATTCATTCTAATAACTCATAAAGGCTGCATGTTTCATTTCATATACGTTTTTTTTCTCTCCCTAGATTAGAAAAGCAAATGCCATCTCAATAATGAATTTCGGCTCGGTAATAAATTACTTCGGTTAACTCTCGCTTGAAGTTGTTTTAAAATAATATTTACATAGCACCACTTAGCCCTTGAGGTAAAATTGAGAATTTATAAAATTAAAAAATGTTTCTCATAATTGATGAATAACTTTAGGAAAAAGAGAAAATAATTTTTAAAACTCAACATAAACGACTGTGTTTTCTATTAATATATGTGGTGATTCAGAGAAAAGTCTTAACAAATGTTACCAACTTTAATAAAGTTAGTTGAAAGAACGTCTTCGTGTTTTTTTAACATTTAAAATAAAATATTGTTTCCTTAAAATTTCAAATAGAATACACACAAATGATTTTTCGGTTTATTGAATTCATTTTGAAGTAATTTATATTTAATTATAACTGATAACGTTTTCCTGTGTTAATTAATGACTTTACTCAGAATATACCGTATTAAAAATGTAACATATTTTAAGAAGAAAGAGAAGTTTCTGCTCTTTCTTTTCATGTTTATTATTATTTTAATTTAAAATTTAAGTTACAACTAAATTTCCCTCAATCTATTATTCTCGCATTTAAATTAATCTAACTAAATGCTTGTTGTTATTTTACTGGTGACAAATGAAATACTTTTAAAGTACTGTTTTCAAATCGCTGTTTATCGTGGATGAACAAAATTAGAGAGTCTTCATGCATCAGAGTTGATCCGAATAATATAAAACCAAATAATCAATCTTCAACGATGTTATTTGGTGCACGAATTCTGTCGACGTTCTGCAATTTTAGACTATTACAGTGACATATATGATTGAAAGCATGGATTATCTTTTCAGAAATGATGTGTTAACTGTCTTTCAAGGAAGAGATCATCTATTTATCTTCTAGATTAATGAAAAAAAGGAATACATCTTTACATACATAAGATAATGTTTCATCTGTACAATCAAACATTTTACGAATTAATTTTTAAGAATAATTTTGCAATCACATTTTTTACAGATATAGCAATTGTATTCACAGTATCTCGAATTTCTAGAAAGTTTTTGGAGAAAATGTAAAAGGATTGCTGTCGAACTTTCTTATAGCATTTTTTAAAGAATATTTACCAAAGTTATTGAAAGATATCATGCTGAGCACATTTCGAAAATAGCAGCACAGCTAGAAGAGTGTGCCGATCGTAAAATATCGTAAAAGTATCTAAAGTTTTTTTATGACTCACCACTGGGAATAAAAATGGAACCCGACGGTGTTCGAGCTAAGCAAGAGGCAAAGTCCTGGTCGTTCTCCCTTATTTGGTTTTCTTGTATGTTATCACCCGAGCAGAGGGCGTTGTTGTTGGCTCCCAAGTTTTGTGGCCCTTTGCTACCACTTTTACCCATAGATAACTTGTGAGATGAGACTAGACTAGACGTGTTGTCCATTAGGCCTATAAAAATGAATTGAAAGTTCTTTCAACAAACATATTAATATAAGGAAATAAAAAAAATGCAGTTTCTCAAGTCTTTAGGAAGTAAAAAAAAAAAAAAAAAAAATGAAATTTTTGGATGATAAATATGAAAACACTTATGACTTTGCCACGTGAACGTAATCAAACACATCAGAAATTAATTTTAGTCATTAATAAATGTATTTAAATCAATTATTTTCAGTATTTTATTATGGGAAATTACCATAAAGATCAAAATGTAAAATCTAACTTTTGAAATGCTTAACTTAATTTTTAAAGATTGAATATCAAACATAATGAATATAAATATAAATATACTATTTTTATAAAAGTAATTTAAATTAATATAATTTTATTTTTATATCCATTTGTGTCTTCCTTTTAAATTTATTTTAATAAACTTAAACACGCCTTGAATTGTCAAATATATAAGGCGTAAGGGACTTAAAGAATTAGTAACGAATTCAAAAATAAAATGTTTTAGGAATAATTGCAAATGCTTTAATTGCACAATATTTCTAGAGTTTTATTTAACTGTATGTTTTAAGTTTGAAAGTAAATGTTCTATTAGGATTAAAAAATGGCTCAATGTTCACTGTGAAATTATTTTTCATTTTTAAAACTTTGCTAATTATTTACTTATTTGTGTTAGGCAAGTGAATTACAGTGCGAATGACTATTATTTAGCCTTGTATACTGCACCATGTTCTTATAATTTTTTAAAAATAAAAGCTAACATGCATGAATAGTTTGACTACCGTAAGGAACAATCTTAATTAACTATTTTATGCAAAAATCTAACACAATCAACAATCAGACCTATTGCAGCAATAAATTTGCTGCATTTAGAGTAATGAAACATAGATAAAGCGTAATGACAGCCTCACTAAATACATTTTTTGAGAAGGAATTTGATTAGACGCCGAAGAGAAATAATTTAATTATTCTCATACTTTAATCCTGAATTCTATCCAGCTAATGAATTGGTTTGTTTTGCTTAATTAATGCTTCTGAATGAATGAAACAAAGCAAAGGGAAATAGATACGGACTAGAATGGTTTTATCCATTCTTTTTTCAAATGCATTAAATGTTATTTATCTCAAAATTAGCGACATAAATATTTTATAATAATAGCTATAATCATTTTACGGTTATTTTATTTTGATAAATCTTAAAAATGATGAACACAATAACAAGACAGTTTCAAAATTCATTGCTTACAATTTAAAAAATATATGCAATTCTCATAAAAATCTATCATTTTCTAAGCGATTCCTTATTTTTTTTATTATTATGCAATAAAATTTGATTGTAGTTTCATATTAATAAACGTTTAAGCTCAGATCATATTTGTGTGACACATATACCAAAAATACTGTATTTTTGAAAATGTTTTTGAATACTTTAAGGATTTTAAATCTTGAAAACACATGTGGCGATGTTCCTTTATTTTAACTTCTACATATTTTTATTACAAGGATAATCTTGAAAAAAGTTACTTTTACTGAATTAAATTCTGATTTTATCTTGGGTTGGAAGTAAATTAGAGTAAGAAACACTAATTATCATCCGAACAAAAAAGACAAAAATTTCACCTCATTTTTTAAGAATCTAATAAGAAATTAAATAAACAAATTATGTGTTTTTACCCCCAGGTTAACAAATTTATGTAATCTAGGGAATCTAGGAAATATTATCTACTAATTTATTATATATATATATATATATACTAAAAAAGACAATCTACAATATTTACATAAATGACTTATGCTATATTTGCAAAAGAATATATATATATATATATATATATATATATATATATATATATATATATGTATATATATATATTATTTATAGTAGATGCAGAAGTAAATATAAAATTAATTAAGAAATAAATAAAAATCTATTAAAATGTTCAGATTCGCGAATTTTATAAGATTTGTTGCAAATTGTTGCGAGAGTAAATTTAGGAAATTTGATAGGACTAAATTTATGTGATGTGCAATATTGTTGTGTATAAATATTAAATTGTCACTTAAATACACATTACACATTTATTTCAAACAAAGTAATTGGAAGTGAACAAGTTTCTAACTACACTCATCACTATTCACCAATGATAATGTTTCTGAAAATGTGTTGTCATATTATTCTTTCTGAGCAAATGTAACATCAACTGTCTTACATTGAGAAAAAAACATCATTAGAATTTAATTCTAATGTAAATAATTACATAATGAAACACAAAATATTACATATCAAATTATATATTTGATAACTTAAATTATAAAGTAGTTGTAAAATTTATCACTCAATAAATTTCAATTTCATTCATTTAATGAAGACAGCTTTGTGACAGATATGTTGAGATCATACTCAATAAGAGGATTAATTAAAAATCATCACTTGACGTTGCGTAACAAAAAGCTTAACTGTTTGGGCCGTTTAAGTAATAGTTTTATCCACCGTAAGTTGGCTTCTAAGAAACACCCGCCCCCTACATCGCAAGCGAGGAAACCTGGAAAACTCCCCAGCATCTATCCAGGTAAACATGCGTGCCAAAGGCACAAGCGCACCATAATTGAATTAGGGACCTTACGTTCTCAAAAGCACTGCCTTACCAATAGTTTATTCCTGTGATGAATGCAAAATAATGCATATCATTCCACTTTGTTGTGAGCTTTTTAATTATTTCATTAAGACAAATCGATTTCAATTGTTATTATTTTATTAAAGTATTATATATAGTTAAATGTTTAAGATTTTGAAATATTTATTTAATTTATCCGTATGTTTCTTCGCGTAAAATAAATAAAAATTTTAATTTATGAAAAAAAAATTCTTTTGAAAATTTATTTACGATATAAGCATGCATATAGAAAAGTTTAATTTTTTTTACAGTATCTATTTTTTGCAAAACATTTGTTTAACTTTGAGGGTGAACATCCAAAGATGTAGGCATGGAATATTTCATATGCCGTGTAAACTGAAGGGAATTCCCATTTATTTCCTTGTCAGTTACTTATAATATATGACTGTTTGGAAATAATAATTCAATGGAATAACCATACGAATAGTTTGCCATTCCACCGTTACAGCGATTCTTGGCGCTATATTCGCAAATGAAAAAAAAATTTTCCGAAGCAATTTTCCTTTCTAAATGATTCCAACCTTCACACACAGGCGTCAAAACATGCCACGCGTCATTACGCATGGTCTCAACTTTTCGCTGGCTTTTCTTCTTGGTTGGAAGCCAAAACTGTAAATCTCCTCCACCCCAGCCCCGAATTGATTGTCCATGCTCCGAGAAGAAAACATACATTTTTTAGATTCACGTCTGTGTGGCTAGGGGGATAATTGTTATCGCCCATCATTGTTATGATTTATCATGGGAGATTAGCTTGACGCTCCAAATTTTGGAGTGGAAAATGAAGAGCCATTTTGGGTCTGGAATTCTTCCAGTACTGAAGCAATTGTTTGTTCTAAAATAAAGTAAAATTGTGTGACGCATGTTTTTTGAGTAATGATGTCACTAGACCATTATTGCATTTGCTGTAACTAAAGAGTTGATCCTCGTTGTTGGTTGTCAATACATTCAACAAGTAATAATTTTGGACTCAGTGTAGACTGAAAATATGACTACCACTTAATATGAATCCCAACAATAACTTGCTGAAATAACAGGATAAAAGCACTCACGTATCACTTTTAGCAAGTTTCTAAATAATCAAAATGTATTTATACAGTGAGATAAACAAATTTGATTTATGAATTAATAGTTAAGAAATTTTGTTAATATTGTTTAATGAAATTCGAAGAAATTTTTGAAGATAGACATACAATGAAACAGAAAAATGTATTTTACGCATATTTCCTTATAATGATCGGCTAAGTATTATCCTTCAACACTGTATTATCTTTACCATTAATTCATTTTAATCATTAATAATTGTCAAGTATTTAATACTACATTTAATAAATATTTAATATTGTAGATCATTAGAATATTTTAAAATCGAATTTAAACAGTCATGAAAATATGTTGCCAGTAAACAAGAATTAAGCTTTTATCCACCACCCCCATAATATCGTTAAAATATCCAAATGCATTGAAAGATTTTAGTCTAATAATATGAATGGGGCAGTGAGCATGTATAAAATTAAGTTTTTGAGATAAGTTTTTCTGATGAAGTGCTATGAAAAGCAAAATTTCTCGCTGAAAAGTAATTTTTCGCAAATATTTTGGATATTGGGCTCACCAAGGCCTAAGGCTAAAGCCAGCGTTTTTTAGAGCACAGTCTCGGATTCAATCTCATTCACTGTTGAAAGAGATGCATGTTCAACTTATGCATTCCGCACACACGTATGGCGGAGTGGGTACTTGGGAGTTTTCTTCGCTCTCCACGTATGAATACAGTACACTATTCATGAAGGCATATTAAAATGCTTTACAACGGCTTTCAGCCAACAGGCTGTCTACTACGCGTTGTCAAATATTTTTGATACAGTAATCCCTCCTATAACAACGCGATTTCATGTCCCTCTTACAACTCTCCCATGCATCGATCTCCTCCCCCCCCCCGTTATATTTCTGCACTGCGAAATTTATTATGACTCGGACAGTTCACAATCCATTTCACATACATTTGCAGAGTATGTCAATTGCGGTCTTATAAAATGAAATTCAATTATATTATTTGAATATTTTGCTAAGAAAAGGTGTCGGTGGAACTTTGTTTCAGATAGCTCCTGCTCGACGAATAAACATGTAATAAAACTGTTTTTGGAATTATTTATTTGAACTGTTTATAGTTAGATTTGTATAAGTTTTTTTTTTATTTAATAGGGGTTCTCTTATAATTTGATTTTAATAAAACGCACACGCACGTTTCGTTCATAACATGGTTTTTTATTAATATTCGATTTAAACCTCTTTAATGGGAAAAGCTAAACGTGGATTATTTGTACATCAGGTATATTACGAGGTCATACGAGCGCGTTTTACGAGAATGCTCGTTCAATGTGTTTTCTCGTAACGCGGAACTAGTATGCCGTGTTACAGGGAGGATTACTGTGCTGTGTGATTTAAGACAATCGATTCTTCGCGCTCTTATGACAGTTCTACCAACACAGCATTCATTTTCAGTATTTTAAGGAAAGCATAAAACATTAGACCAAATTTAAAAAAGGCGTTTTTTCTTTAACGCAATTTCAAGAAGCTAAATGCGTCAAGAACACTCATTGCTTAATCCAATATATTTAACACATTACGAAGAGCTTTGGAACACCAAAAATAATTTGCTCATTGGTTACTTTGAGGATGAAGGTGAAGAATCTTACGTCTGCTGGGAAGTACTAGAGTACTTTCTCGAGCAAGTGCGACCTCTGACCCCGTGTAGGTGGCGTCTGAATTGATGGCATCTTCGTCGTCTGAGGAATTGGAAGAAGAAAGACCGGAGAGTTGCTGGTGCACTCGTCTGCCACTGTCTCTGGGAGGGTCCGAACCCAACATCCCAGGGTCCCAATCTTCCCTGTCCCCCGGGGCTTCCCGGTAGTGATGGCCACCTGGGTGCTGGGGCTTTTGGAGCTGATCTTGAGATTTCTGCTTGGAGTTCTGGCGACCTGAGGAAAGAAAAAAAAAGATGAATTACTTGTCCAAAAGAGATAAATGCTGATTCCAAATAATTGACACGCAGGCATTTTTTGAATTTTTTTTCTTTTGTAGAAAATAAAAGTAAATATCATTTTTGTTCATAACATACAAACAAAGACAAAGTTTTGAGTTATTAATCAGTATGCATACTTAGACACTCATTTGCTAAGACATTTTGAAGATACTTCTTTTTTCAATTTTGATACAGGGATATATATATATATATATATATATATATATATATATATATGTACATATATATATATATATATGGATATATATATATGTATATATATATATATATATATATATATATATATATATATATATATATATATATATATATATATATATATATATATATATATATATATATATATATATATATATATATATATATATATATATATATATATATATACATTACAGAAACGGACAGAAAATGAATGGGAAGTAGTTCAAGACAAAGATAATTTTTATAAGATTCTTTTTTTAAAGTATAACTGAAATTTTTCATCTTTAGCATCGACATGAGTCTCTCTTATACCAGAGATAGAAATCTGCTATTTCGTTTGAATGTGCTTTTTATGAAGGAGGCTATGGTTGCGTTATAAAACAGAAACAATCTTAATTGACTCTTGAGATTTTAGGCGATCAGTTGATTCCACTTTATAAGCAAAATAAGAGTCTTTGTAAGCTTAATATTGTTGTAAATAGTCTGTGTGTATTAAAAGAAGTGATTACATTGTTTTAAATTAGTTTGGTTTTAATATATATGCATATTTACCAACAAAATAAAGTAAAAAATTACAAAACTTTTACTTAAAAAATAGTAAAAATAGTAAAAAGAAATATATTTTTTTTTACTTTGAAAGTAGCTTTTATTTACTGAACTTCAAAAATTTAAATAGTTAAGTTTTGTTTGTTTATCGCTAACAAATAAATTTTTGAACGGGAGTTGTAATTAAACCGGGATCTACAGTTGAAAATGGATTCTAATCCACTACAAGCATTCTTAACCGAAATGGGAATGGCACCCATAATCTGTTAAACCAAAGTCAGAACGGACATGATCATCCACTCAATAGTCCTCTCGGATTTGGGAGGTCAAAAAAATATATATATAGTTTGAAAAAGTGAAAGGTTAGGAGAGAGAATTATTTTAAATTTTATAAAAATCACAAGATTTTTCCTATTGTTTATTTCTTATCAAGAGGGAGCGGTAGCCAAGTAGGTTTGGGCTTCTTTCTCGTTTGCGGAAGCTAGTGAATTCGAATCCAAGCTAGTGAAATACGATGTTAAACAGGTTAAAGTCGCAATGTCCTTCCAGTTAAATGATCCCTTTGAGGAGGGCAGGTTATGAAGGGGATACTCCGCTTTACCCCTGCTTCTAAACTACGAAGATTCCAACTCGGATACTTTCATTAACTTGTAGAGACCAACTGTGATCTAGATACAGGGAAGTGTGCAACAATAACTTCGTATCACAAAGGTAAGTCTGCTCATGATAATGAATTGAAGGATTTACGAGTAGAATTATTATACAAAATGTTTATATATTTGGGAATGGCAACTTTTTAGAACAAAAATTTAAATCGATGCAATTTTTGAATATGTTTTATAAAAAATAGTTATCTCTGAGAATATTTCAAACTGTTTTTAAAAAAAATGGCATGCATTATAAAGAACATAAGCAGCATTTTATTCATGTATAGAATTCCTTTTATAGTAACAAAATATGTTAAAATTCTTTTTAATATTTCTTTGAAGATTTAGAAGATTATTCTGTTTATTTACGAAAAGAAAATTTCTTACAGAAAATAAAATAGAAAGAATACATCTCTTTACTGTAATTTGTAATTTTATTTATTTTAAAAATTAAAAAAAGAAAGTTCGTCTTTTATGTGAGCAATTGTTCAACATGAAAATGTTCATAATAGATGGTTTGTATGCCAATAATTGTTGATGCATTATTTTTTTTTCTTTTTATTTGCATTTTTTTTTAAACTTCTCGGAAACGATGGGTGACCTGGAGGATATTAATCGATTTGTTTTAATTCTTTAGAGTTACTACCATACCTTAAGGGTGATTTAAGATTTAATTTTAAGGTGGTTTTGACTTTTAGCTTGTTTTTGATGTTTGTGCTATAAAAAAAAAATAAATGAATGCAACAAAATTACTAATATCAAGAAAATAATAATTGAATCGAAACCAAAAATGTTCTTTCAGTATTTTCGATAAAATTTCATATGTTTTAAAGCAGAAGCTGACAAAACAGCGAGTTTCAAAAATTTTAAAAAGTAAATTTTATTCCTCATGACTGTGAAGGCAGCATAATTTATTGGTTCATCGGAAGATAAGTGAAATATATCTTTCGTATTGCGGGTTTCTTACAAAACTGCATCGGAGAAAAAGACTGTAAATAACGGCAATTTCGCAACGTTCGAGCTATTAAAAGCGCAGTTAAGTTATTGATTTAGAACGAATGAAGACGAGTAAAATATATCGATGACTGAGCATCATTTTATGGTTTCGTGAACGAAGTCGGCTTCAGCGATGCAAAGTGCGAATTTCCACTGGTTCTTCGGAACAGTAAAACTTTCCTGCAAGAGGCTTGGAACAGAGGAATGAATGAGCTTCATTCATTCTTTTTAAATCCGCGAATGGCTTCTGCGCTGATATTAAGCTTGCAGCTTATAAGTTTCTGGGAAATAAATGTGTATTTATCCTTACGAGAAAACGAGGTATGTATATTGTTAATGAGGTCCTTCGTTTATTTTATTTTCAGGAACAATCTGCTGATGACACATAAGGAATTCGTGAATTTACGTGTTTGCAGCATTTGTGCACTTTATACTCTTGTCTTGTTTTCAGAAATTCAAATATCAATGCACATTTTTCAAATTTAATTACTTTCAGCTTCTACATGAAATATTAAAATTATGATGTTGAAATTTTCACAAAATCTATGTTACGTTGTTTTACTGGAATGGCTTTATTGTGTTTTTCTATATTGCTAATAATACAAAAAATGGTATAGAATAAATGTAAAAATTCCTGTATTCTTAAATGTTATTTTCAAAATTCCAATTTTAATATTTTTGTTGTTCAGATCTTTCGAGTTCCCACATATGTCTCCGAATTAAATATCAATTACTGTTTTCTGTCTTTTTCAATTGTGTTATTGTTCTGGTTGCATTATGTTGTGTCATTGATTAAACGTCGATAAATAGTTTTTAGATTTAGTTGTTATTTTTAATACAGGAACGGCTACAGTTAAAGCATAGATTTAATATTTAAAATTTTGTATATATATATATATATATATATATATATATATATATATATATATATATATATATATATATATACGCACACACATACAAGGTCTTTCACATAGAACATCCAAAGATAACTCTAATGAAATA